>JAFLJL010013017.1:0-12812 GCA_018398815.1 Conus ventricosus
GTGGGCAACCACTTAAACACCAAGCTGATGTTCATAAACAGATTTGGGTGTTCCACAAAGGAACACCCTGTCTTCTGCCCTCTTAGCATAAAATCAACAACATTGTCAATTCAGTTCAGCAGGATTCTGAGTGCTCATTGTTTGTAGATGATTTTGCCCTCTATGCCAAGTGTTCAGCTAGGCTACAGCTTTTTGAGGATAAAATACATCTGTGGGTGGGAGAAAATGGCTTTACCTTTCCAGCCACTAAGGCCCGGTGCACTGACTTGGCTTTACCTTTCCAGCTACTAAGACCTGGTGCACTGACTTGGCTTTACCTTTCCAGCTACTAAGACCCGGTGCACTGACTTGGCTTTACCTTTCCAGCTACTAAGTCCCGTGCACTGACTTGGCTTTAGCTTTCCAGCTACTAAGACCCGGTGCATTGACTTGGCTTTACCTTTCCAGCTACTAAGACCTGGTGCATTCACTTCCATAACTTTGGCCAGGTCTTTGCTGATCCTAAAATCCAAACAGGGAAATCTTTGATTCTAGCTGTAAAAGAGGCCAAATTTCTGGGAGTTATTTTTGATCAAAAACTCAGCTTTCTTAGTCTCCCCATAAGAAACAGTGTGTTCGCAGTCCTCTAGCTCATAAGGATTGGCTAGAAATGAGCTAAAAATGAGTATGGTCATTAAAATAATTATATCTTTCTTGTTTGTTGATTGACTGCTTTGAAATTTGGAAGTTTTATGGAAGTGATGTTATTTTTTATACTGAAGCGGTCAAATGTACCCCCAAAAAAATTTTGAATGTCAGTATGGTAATTAATTACAGAATAATTAAAAAATGTCAGGTGTGTTCAATAAAGGTTGGAAAAATCAATGTGTGGTGTGTTTGCTAGTAAAACAATGCAGACAGACAGTCACACACATGACCATAGAAACAATACAAGTCAAAGAAAAATGTTAACTGACCTTTATGTAGTCTTGTAATGACGTAATATGACGTAATATAGGCCTACAGGTAAGAATCCAAGCACAGAAAATATTTGCACAGTTCCTTGTACAGTATTTTGCAAAGTTCTGTTCACAAAGTCACAGTATAGCCACAGAAATAAAGTCACATGTGGTCAATGTTCATGTTCTGCACACAAGGAGTAGGATGATGAGCTTCATATTGCGTAATGACAGCGTACACAGGTAAGCACAGGTGGCGAATCTTCATCTGAAATTTCCGATTGTATGTGTGAACTGAACTAACTCCAGTTCCCACACACACATCACTCTGCTGATCATCTCCAAGCCCTAGCGCATGCTGGTTGCACAAATCTTCGATAAATTCATCGAAAACATCGTTGTCGATATGTTGGAAAGACGCCATCTTGACCAGAAAATCTTGGAAAAAAACCTTCGTGAAAAAACTTCTTCAAAATCGCAATGTAAACAGCTAGGCTGAAAACCGCGGGCAGAAGGCGGAAGGCGAACACTTTCCGGATGTCGTTAAACCTTCCTCTCTGCATTAGAGAGTTCTCGCTAACTTAACAACGGCTCCAAATAAGGCATGTCGGTTGTTGCGGTGTGGTGCGGTTTGGGACTGTGCGGCAGTTGCGGAACGGTGCGGTATGGGAAGTCAAGAGTTAATTAAACACTTGAAAACTTCTTGTCAGAAAGCTCTGAACATTCTGCAGGTCATAGCACACACTGACTGGAGCGCTGAAGAGAAAACTTGCTGCACCTTTACATAGCCTTGGTCCATTCTAAACTGGACTATGGCTGTGTTGTGTACAGCTCTGTGAGACCCAGTTACCTGAAACACTTGGATCCCGTTCTGCATCAAGGGCTTGGTCTCTGTCTTGGAGCATTCCACACCACCCGAGTGAACAGCCTGCAGAGGCATGGTCTCTGTCTTGGAGCAACCCACCACCACACCCCAGTGTACAGCAGCCTGCGGGAGGGCTTGGTCCTCTGTCTTGGAGCATTCCACCCCACCCCAGTGTAGCAGCCTGGCGAGGGCTTGTTCACTGTCTTGGAAGCATTCCACACCACCCCAGTGTACAGCCTGCAGGAGGCTTGGTGTGCTCTGTCTTGGAGCAAATCCACACCACCCAGTGTACAGCCCAGTGGAGGGCTTGTCGCTGTCTTGAGCATTCCACACCACCGTTCCAGTGTACAGCCTGCGGAGGGCATGGTCCTCCGATTGTCTTAGGAGCATTCCACACCACCCCAGTGTACATACCTGCAGAGGCAGGGGAACCTCATCGTGCCAAACCTTAGGCCTGTAAACTTTTCCTTCAACTACAATCTCAGGATTTTTCTCTTAACTGGAAAAACCCTGCTTTACGACTGTGTTTATAGTCCTCAGTTTCAAAGGATATTTGAAAGACAATCCCTTATTGTGTTCCCTTTGCTTGGACTTGTATGCGCCTCATGAGGCAGAAGGCCTGTCGTGATCCTAGGAGTTGTGTCTGACTTCACTTCTTTCCACATAAGCCTCCAAGGACCTTTTCACACCAGAAATCCGCCTTTGATCTTTGTGCAAAGAACCCCCCAATCCTCAGGCATACAGGGACATTGTTTCCCATCAGTCCTCATGCATACTGGCATTGTTGCCACACCAGTCCACAGGCATACAGGGCATTGTTTGCCCATCAGTCCCTCAGCCATACAGGCATAGTGTTGCTGACCTCCTCAGGCATACAGGCATTGATTGCATATTCAGTCCGTCAGACATACATGGCGATTGTTTGCTGACGCAGGCCCTCAGGCATACAGGCATTGTTTGCCCACCAGTCCTCCAATGCTACAGGCATAATTGCTGACCAGGGCCCTCAGAGGCAAACAGGGCATAGTTGCTGACCATTCTCAGGCATACAGGACATTGTTTGCTGACCAGTCCCTCAGCATACAGGCATTGTTTGCCCACCAGTCCCTCATCAGGCAAACAGGCATTGTTTGCAGACCAGACCCTCAGACTTACAGGGCATTGTATGCCCACCAGTCACAGGCATACAGTGGCATTGTTTGCTGACCGACCTCAGGCATACAGGGCATTGTATGCCCACCATCCTCAGCATACAGAGGCATTGTTTGCCAAAAGACCTCAGGCAATACAGGGCATTGTTTGCTGACCAGTCCTCCAAGCATACAGGGCATTGTTTGTCCATCAGTCCTCAGTCATGCAGAGCATTGTTGCGACCAGTCCTCGGCATACAGGGCATTGTTTGCACATCAGTCCTCAGCATCCTAGGGCATTGTTTGCCCATCATCCTCATGCAAACAGGCAGTGTTTGCCCATCAGTCCTCAGGCATACAGGGCATGTTTTGCTGACCATTCCTCAGGTATACAGGCATTGTTTTGCCCATCGTCCTCAGCATACAGTGCAATGTTTTGCTCGACCAGGTCACTCAGGCATAAACAATGCATTGATTTCCCATCCGTCTTCAGCATACAGGCATAGTTTGCCCACCAGTTCTCAGGCATACAAGGTCTTGTTTGCCCGACACAATGTCCTCAGGTATACATGGCAATGTTAGCCCATCAGTACCCTCAGGCATACAGGGGCAATGTTTGCCCATCAGACACAGGGCAATACAGGGCATAGTTTGCCCACCAGTCCTCAGGCATAACAGGCATTGTTTTGCCCATCAGCCCACATGCATACAGCAATTTTAGCTGACCAGTTCCTCAGGCATACATGGCAATTGTTTGCCCACCAGTCCCTCAGGCCTACAGGGCATTGTTTTCTGATCATCCTCAGCATACAGGGCATTGTTTGCCCACCAGTCCTCATCATACAGGGCAAGTTTGCATCAGTCCTCAGGCATGACAGGGCATTTGTTGCCCACCAGTTCACAGGCATACAGGCATTGTTTGCGACTCTGTACAAAATTTCCATCCTTTTATGAAAATATTCAAGGATGGTTCAAACCTCAACTCCGAAGATAGAGTTGCATTTTGCAAGCACCATTTGCTAACCATTCTCAAATGTAATCAAAGCTCCATCGGAATGTTCCAAATTATTCTGCTGAGTGTACACAGCATTTGTCTAGCACTGAAGATATAAAGAAGGACTATTCTGATTTGTCTGATTTGCTGTCAGGCTTTGGAGACCATAGCTGGCCATAGTAACCTTCCATCAATCCTGAACTTCAAACTTTACTTAACTTTTTGCCTCTTGAAAGTGGAAGGTCATAATGGTGTTCTTGCTTGATACCCCAGTACGAAGGTTGGACATATTGGAGAAATGACATGGCGGATCGTTTGGCAGGAGAATGCATAACAAAGAAATTAGTCCAACATATGTATCCCCTACTCAATTTGAAACCAAAGGTTAATGACAATGTCCAGAGACCCTGGCAAAGGACTGGATACACAGATGGAAAACAGTCATTTCCAAACCTAAGAGTGGCCCTGGTCGACCTGTGGTGTCACAAGGAAGAAACTGTTTTTTTGCAGTTGCACACTGGCCATTTCATTTTTAAGTCATTTGCATCTTTTACAGATTGAAGAAGGTCCACTTTGCAACCCATATGATGAATGTCCTCAGCACGAGACAAATTCTTAGATTGAATCAGGAGCTATATAGATGTCAGACTTAAACTCTAACAGCAAGCACATTGAAGATCCTCTTGTTCCGGTTGTTCCCTCCGGAGTCGATTTTTTTGATAGGTGAAATCAATTGTTTCGAACTTGAATATTACTACTCTTTATTCCGCAGGTCATTGATGACAAGAAATAATTGGTGCGAATTTAACTTTGCATTTGAATTCTTCACTGATTGGTTTCATCATGGTTGTTTCAGTCCCTGAAAAGGCTTATGGTGGTGGGCAGGCTTGAAGGACATGTTTTAAATTTGGTGGATTCTTTTGCCTTTTACACAACATTGATATTGCGTAGAGGTCCAATACATCCATATTGTTATTAGTTTTTTTTCCTTGGTTTTGTCTTGTAATGACAGTGACACATAAATTTAGAAAGAAAGGGGTTTTAGCTAACGCCACAGATACCGACAAACCGATTACATGGACACAGATACATACAGACAGATTACAGGACACAGATACAGACAAACAGATTTCAGGACACAGATGCAGACAAACAGATTACAGACACAGATTACAAGACAGAACAGATTACAGACACAGATACAGACAGAGTACAGGACACAGATACAAACAGAAAACAGATACAGACACAGATACAGACAGACAGATAACAGACATAAACAGACAGACAGATTACAGGACACAGATTACAGACAAACAGATATACAGGACACAGATACAGACAGACAGCTTACAGGACACAGATACAGAGAGACAGATTACAGAACACAGATACAGACAGACAGCTTACAGGACACAGATACAGACAGATTACAGGACACAGATACAGACAGACAGATTACAGGGACACAGATACAGACAGATTACAGACACAGATACAGACAGACAGGATTACAGGACACAGATTACAGACTGATTACCGACACAGATACAGACAAACAGGATTACAGGACACAGATACAGACAGATTACAGGACACAATACAGACAAACAGATTACAGGACACAGATACAGACAGAATACAGACACAGATATCAGACAGACAGATTAGCAGACACAGATAACAGACAGATTACAGGACACAGATACAGACAGACGATTACAGTACAAAGATACAGACAGATTACCGGAACACAGATACAGGACAGACAATTACAGGACAAACAGATACAGACAAACAGATTACAGGACACAACAGGGTCTTTCCTGAACCGTGACAGTGTGTCTTGTAGGCGGTCACTAACCCCTTATCTTTCTACATTTGGCTTTCATTTTCTGCCCTCAGTCACTTCGTTCGAAAGCAACAATGCAGACAATGTAATGTTTTGAACGATGGTTGGATTAGGACAATGGTGCGTTGATATTATAGTGATTTGATTTAGGAATGAGATAGACACGGTTTATTATTATTACGGCAGACAATCAATCCTCGTGTTTCAGACTCTCCATCCTATGATTGGAGTGAAATGAATCATAAGATCCCAGCCCAAAACAGTTCGTGAGACAACCTGTCAATCCATTAGCTCTACCCTAGACCAATTCTGAAGCCGACGGACAGACAGATTATGGTTCCCAGGTATTAAAGGCAGAACCATCTTGATCCTGAATGTGAAGAGGGATCACCTCCACCATTTCCAGACAGCAGACTAGACCATGAAGGAAGGCGGACTCATCCTTAAAAATCTTGCATTTGTGTGCCCAGCTCCATCTGTGTCGACGGATTCCTGTCAACAGCAGAGAGGTTTTTGAACACCATAAAATAAAAGCTTGGCAGATGGCAGTATCAGATTACGGGTGAGCTACCACTGGTGTTTTCACTTCAGAATCCTGCCTGTAATAACTAATAACCGCCATAACTGATGTTAAGATTGAACCTGTTTTGTGGATTAAGGATCTGAACCCATCCACAGCTAATATAGACAGTGATGTCATCAAGACTGAACCAGTCTCAAATCTAACATCATCAGTGATGACCTCAAGACTGAACCATCACATCAAACGTCATCATGATGTCAGTTCATCAAGACTGAACGCAGTCACATCAAACATCAGGCAGAGTGGCATCAAGACAGAACCAGTCAGATGCATCAAACAATCAGCTATGATGTCAATCAAGACTGAACCAGTCACATCAAACAATGCGCGCTCTGAGAGCATCAGACTGAACCATTCTGGGGGTTGGGGTAACATCAGCGAGTGCGTGTCTCAAGACAGAACAGATCAGCATCAAACATCAGCAGTGATGTTCATCAAGACTGAACCATTTACATCAAACACAGCAATGATGTCATCAAGACAAGAACCAGTCACATCTAACATCATCAATGATTGTCATCAAGACTGAACCAGTCCAACATTAATCAAACGTCACAGATGATGGCTCAAGACTGATACCAGTCACATCATACATCAGATTGATGTCATCAAGACTGAACCATTCACATCAAACATCAGCCTATGATGTCATCAAGACTGAAACCACTCACAATCAACATCAGCATGATGTCATCAAGACTGAACTGCCAGTCGCAGATCAAACATCGCAGTGAAACCATTCAAGACTGAGAGCCAGTCACATTGCAATAGGGGGGGGAGGGGGCTGAGATAGGATATCAGCATGTGCCAGAGCACATTCAACATCACAAAGCATGGCATGTCATCAAGAAGTATGCGAGTCACACAACCTCATGAGTGATTGTGACCCCCAGAACACCAACAGACGTCATGGGACGGGTCGGCATGTGATACCGTGCATCTCTGCATCCAATGGAACAATTACAGATGAGACAGGACAGACCATGCAGCTGATGAACAGTTTGGAAACATAGAAAGGGGTGAGAATGTCTACAGATGTCCAGTAAAACATATTTAGCACTAGTTTCCTTATGACGCTTTTAATTTGGTCAAGTTGATTTTTAGATAGAGGGGGTCTGATTGGCAAACTGCGTCAGTCTTAAAGTCCCTCCAAAAAAAAAACAAATTTGAAAACAAAAACAATAAAACCAGTGCCTCCTCCCTCCTCCCCTCGAGTTGCTTTCTTCTAAGTAAGCCCTTCCCCTCTCCTTTCCACCTACCATTTCCCCTCCCTCATCCAAATGCTATCAGTTCAAAATATGCGTCTGAGTTGAGTTTTCTATCTCTTAACAGAAATAATAAGTGGGGATTTCCGGCATGTTCAGTCATTTTGTAAGGCCTTTCTCCCTCCTGAAAGATCAATTCTCTGTGAGGAGTTTGTGACAGTGTAGGAAATCATGGCTGAGAGCTTTATAAAGAAGATTTGCGAGGGGGTGGTACACTAAAGCCATGGAGGACCAAATCAGGAAACAAATGGTGAATGGCAATGGGCTGAATGAGAGCTGACAAGTGATGGGCCTGCGAATATCCTGATTGCCCCAAAGTGAGAGTGGCGGCACCTATGGCCTGTACTGTTCATTCAAAAACAATCAACGCTGTACTAATTGATTGAAAGGAAAAAATAAAACGTCTGTAAGTCCATCCTAGATTAGACAGAGAATATAAAGAATAAAAGATGGATTAAAATTCCATACCTTTTTTCCGGAAATTCTTTTTCTCAGTTCACATATGAGATGGAAAAAATGGGAACGAGGGCATGGAGGGTGTTTGGGTGTGGTGTTGTGTGTGTGTGAGTGTGTTGGTGTGTGTGTGTGTGAAGGCATGAGGGAAGGAGCATAACTGATGAGAGCGGATGATGAAGTATATGATGTATGATGAATAATATGATGAATTGATGAATAATATGATGTTTTATGTGACATTTGTTACACAGTAACTAACGAATACAGCAACATATACTGGATCCTGGAAAATTGGACTAATTACAAATACAACTATACTGTTCAAAAAAAAGGGGAAAACGCAACTCAAATAATATTTTGGAATATGATTGCAATCTTTTACATATTTCCCAACATGAATGATGTTGCGCGAAATAGCAGAATTGATTCACACATTCACAACCTTTCCACTGCCATGTCAGTGTTACAAGTTCAGCACAATGCCGTGCGATAAAACACGGAGCTGGTGGGCTAAAATCTAGCGCTGTAAACTTTCGCGGGGGGCGTGTCGTAACGGAATATTGCGCAGACGGGAAAATTCACGTGCAAAGCACAGAAATGCACATAGCTCACAACACCTCAATAGCAAGGGTTATAAAAGGGGTTTGGCTTCATTGAAAAAATGGAAACCAGAAACAGAAAGGTCTTCTAATGGCCAAATCGTGGAGTAGCCAAAAACGAGCGAAATGCGATAAAGGCCGGGTAGCAGGCCGTTCACAGTAGTCCCACGGCGTCTGATTTGCCAGACGGAGTGTGCTATGTGTGCCAGAAGCACGCATCAGTAGGCTTGAAACTCGTTAGGAACAACGGGGTCAAACACAGATCGACCTCGTTCAAGGACGGCCAAGGGTCAACAAACCCGAGCCAACATCGCTTACATTACGCTCCGCCATGATTCTGGATGTTTCCTGTGTGTCTCCTCTACAGCCCATGCCAAACCCTTGGCCACAGACTTGAAGCGGGCAAACCGTACACAATCGACTACATGCAGTTTGAATTAGAGCTCTAAGACCTATATTTCGCCCCGACAAAAAGGGACCCGTTATGACTCTCGGCATCATCGCCAGGCCACGACTTCAATATGCATGCCAACATCTTCCCTGTGCTGTTCATCTGAATGGCGACATGTTTCATTCAGCGACGAATCACATTCCCTGCTGCAACGCCATGACCAGAGGAGGAGGGTCTAGGTCGCAAGAATGAATGAACGCTATGCACAGAACTGGATGACATGCACCTCCCCAATGGAGGTGGAGGGTATAATGGTATGGTAGCCATATTTCAGTGGCAGAAGCCCCCTAGTACGTGTCCAAGGGACGACTTAATGCACAGCGCTAACTTTGCAGAAATCTCTCCAGCCTCACATTCTTTGCAACTCCTGGCTGCTCCTGTTTCCAATTTATGCATGGCAATGCTCGGCACACGACAGCCCACTTAACACGGACATTTCCTGCTGCCAACAACGGCAAAATCCACCTTCCCTGGCCCTCTATGTCACCGGGATTAAACCCAATAGGAGGCACATATGGGATGAGTTTGGATCGCCGAGTCCGTGCCCGGGTTAATGCCCCAACAAATGAACAAGAGTTGTTCCAGGCCTCTTCAGAGGAGTGGGGACCACCATTCCACTGCGTCAGACATCCGCAGTCTGCTGCGATCCTGCCCAGGCGACTTCAAGGTGTGACTGCTTGCACCGGGAGTACACAACACACGCTACTGACGTTCGAAAAGGTGTTAGCACATCTGTAAATGACTCTTTGGCATTGTTTTTATTTCAACGCAAAATCAGATAAGGCCATTATGTTTCAATCTCTCCACTTTAAAACGCACCTTGTATTGCAGTTACCTGAAAATGTACAAAGTTTTGAAAATAGGTAAAGCAAGTGACCAATTGCTGCTGTTGCGTTTACACAGAACCTCCCAGCATGATGTCATCAAGACTGAACATCCCCATCAAACATCAGCAGTGATGTCATCAAGACTGAACCAGTCACATCAAACATCAGCTATGATGTCATCAGCAATGTCCAGTCACATCAAACATCAGCAGTAGCAGTGATGTCATCAAGAATGATGCTGTCACAGCAAGCCTCATGAGTGATGTGTGGACAGAAGCACCAACAGACGTCATGGTGATGGCGGCATGTGATACCGTCAGCTCTGAATCCATGACAAGTACAGATGAGGACAGGAGCAGACCAGCAGCTGATGAACAGTTTGGAAAACTACTGTCTCCATTTCAGTAGAACTTATTTTGCACTAGTTCATTATGACGATTTAATTTGGTCAAGTTGATTTTTAGTCTTGATGGCACTTGCGTCAGTTTAAGTCCCCCAAACAAAAAACAAATTTGAAAATAAAACAATAAAAAGCATGCCCCCTCCTCCCCTCATTGCTTCTAAGTAAGCCCTTCCCCTCTCCTTTCCACCTACCATTTCCCTCCCTCATCCAAATGCTATCATTTCAAATATGCGTCTGATTTGAGTTTTCTATCTCTTAACAGAAGAAATAAGTGGTTTCCGCATGTTCAGTCATTTTGTAAGGCCTTTTCCTGAAAGTGAAATTCTGTGAGGTGTTGTGACAGTGTAGGAATCATGGCTTTCTTTAATAAAGAAGATGATGTGTCACAGCCATGGAGGACCAAATCAGGAACAAATGGTGATGGCAATGGCTGAATGAAGCTGACAGTGATGGCCGTGAATATCCTGTTTGCCCCAAAGTGAGTGTGGCTGGCACCTATGCCTGTACTGTTCATTCAAAAACAATCACCTGTACAATGATTGAAAGGAAAAATAAACTCTGAAGCCATCTTGATTAGCCAGAGAATGATAAAGAATAAAAGATGGATTAAAAGTTCCATACCTTTTCCGAAGATTCTTTTTCTCAGTTCATATGAATGGAAAAAATGGGAACGAGGGCAGTGGTGTGTGTGTGTGTGTGTGTGTGTGTGTGTGTGTGTGTGTGTGTGTGTGTGTGTGTGTGTGTGAAGGCATGAGGGAAGGAGCATAACTATGATGTAGATGATGAATAATATGATGTAGATGATGAATAATATGATGTAGATGATGATAATATGATGTTTATGTGACTTTGTTTACACAGTAACTAAATCAGCAACAGTATTCTGGATCCTGGAAAATTGGACTAAGTACTATACAACTATACTGTTCAAAAAAAGAAACGCAACAAATAATATTTTGGAATATGATGCAATATTTACATATTCCCAACATGAATGATGTTGACAAATAGCAGAATTGATTCACCCGTTCCTCTGCCATGTCAGTGTACAAGTTCAGCACATGCCGTGCGATAAACACGTGCTGGTGGGCTAAAATCTAGCGCTGTAAACTTTCGACTGTCGACGATTTGCAGACGGAAATTCACGTGCAAAGCACAGAATGCAATATCACAACACCTCAATAGCAGGGTATAAAAGGGGTTTGGCTTCATTGAAAAATGAAACCAGAAACGAAAGGAAAGAATGCCAAATCTGAATAGCCAACAACGAGAAAATGCGATAGGCCGGTTGCAGGCCGGACAGAGTCAAGCGGCTGTTGCCAGACATTTCAATGTGGCCAGAAGCACCATCAGTAGGCTTTGAAACCGGTTTGGAACGACGGGTCAACAGCAGATCGACCTCGTTCAGGACGCCAAGGTGCACAACCCGAGCCCAACATCGCTTACATTACGCTCCGCCATGTTCGGGATCGTTTCCTGTGTGTCTCCTCTACAGCCCAGGCCATCCCTGGCCACAGACGTGTAAGCGGGCAAACCGTACGCAATCGTCTACATGCTGTTGGAATGAGGGCTCGAAGACCTATCCGAGGACCCGTTATGACTCGGCATCATCGCCAGGCACGACTTCAATGGTGCATGCAACATCTTCCCTGGGCTGTTCATCGTGAATGGAGACAGGTTTCATTCAGCGACGAATCACATTCCTGCTGCAACGCCATGACCAGAGGAGGAGGGGCTATCGCAGAATGAATGAACGCTATGCACAGAACTGTGTTGATCAGGCACCTCCCCATGGTGGTGGAGGGTAATGGTATGGGAGCCATCAATTTCAGTGGCAGAAGCCCCCTAGTACTGGTCCAGGGACGACTTAATGCTCAGCGCTACTTTGCAGAAATCCTCCAGCCTCACGTTCTTCAACTCCTGGCTGCTCCTGGTTCCATATTTATGCATGGCAATGCTCGGCCACACTCAGCCCACTTAACACGACATTTCCTGCTGCCAACAACGTCAATCTCCTTCCCTGGCCCTCTATGTCACCGGATTTAAACCCAATAGACACATTTGGGATGAGTTGGATCGCCGAGTCCGTGCCCGGGTTAATGCCCCTACAAATGAACAAGAGTTGTTCCAGGCTCTTCAGGAGGAGTGGGACACCATTCCACTGCGCGTCATCCGCAGTCTGCTGCGATCCCTGCCCAGGCGACTTCAAGGTGTGACTGCTGCACAGGGAGGACACACACGCTACTGACGTTCGAAAGGTGTGAGCTCTTCTGTAATGACTCTTTGGCATTGTTTTTTTCAACGCAAAATCAGATAAGCCATTATGTTTCAATCATCTCCACTTTAACCGTGTTTTGCAGTTACCTGAAAATGTACAATGTTTTGAAAATAGTAAAGGCAAGTGACCAATTGCTGCTGTTGCGTTTCTTTTTTTGAACATTATTAGTTC
>JAFLJL010013018.1:0-10488 GCA_018398815.1 Conus ventricosus
TGAAAAGTATGTTTATTGACTGTTCTTTATAGTTGTCATGCGATATGTTGACTGCACAACACTGCGAGATATTCCCTTGCTTTTTTGATAGTTTTCTCCTGGCTCGAAATACTGTACATTTTCGACCTTAAACCAATAAACTCCTTGATCACCTTTCCAGATAATTCATCCTTCATCTTCCTAAAACCTTCTTGTTAGTAATTGAATGCAAAGTTGAATCTTTAGGGTAATCGGATGTGTCATACCATCCTGCTTGCCCTTTAGCTACTTCTATTCCATGTCTTTATAGATATCTTCAGTAGGGATATCTATAACAAAACTGTCTGTATCTGTGTAAAGCACTCTGGACTCAGGATATAGGGGCTTAAAGTAGTCATAAAGAAATTCTAACATCAAAAGCTTTGATAATTCTAAAACAGTAAACCCAATAAATACAGCTTGTCCAATTTGACTTTCTTTTTCTTCATCATTATACCAAAAAGCTGATCATGAAACCTTCTAAAGTCCTGATAATTTGGTTTTGAAGTCAGCTTAATTGCTTCGTTCTCTTTGGTGACCAATCTAACATCTTGCGCTTGTGCGGATTCTCCATAGTCTTTCCAAAACAGCTGTTGTTCATCAGCTTGAAAAAGTCTTTTTCTGAAGCATCTGTGGATTTAGTTCTAAGATCAGTGTTCTTCATGATGTATGGTTTCATGAACTGTTCTTGATCAAAAGCAATTATACGATGAACAGCTGCCAACTTCAAACCGTGTCTTAAATAAAATTGCAGAAGTCTGTAATGACAGACATAATTTTTTTTGCCTCGAAGATTAGGAACAAGTTTAGGCGGTTCTGTTTTTGCCATCTTTAGACTTTCTGCAACTAACGGATAGTCATTATGAAGGTCATGGAGTTCCTGAGGATATTCTAAGTCAACTTCTAGAATGTATCCACGCTGTTGATCAGGCGTCAAACTGCTCAACCACTTTAATGCTTTTTGAATATTATTCGTATTATCTGTGTACATTTTAAAGTTGCGTAATGGAAGCGGTTGCGCCATTGCCCATCCATACAGATTGTTTGCATCTAAATACATGAGATAGTTAGACCTTTTACTTGGATCATAGTCGTCCAAGTATTTGTTGTTTGCTTTACAATAATGATGCGACGCCATACTAATTCCCCCACGCAATCCGTTTTCAATCATCTGAATCATTGGCAGGTCAGACAATAAATCAATCTGTACTCCAGTAAACTTTAAGAAAGCATCCCAACTCATCCCGGGCGCAGAAATGTAATGCGCAGGATCTAGGCTATAATGTTTCATGCAGGTCTTTCTATAATTTTCAAAGACGTCCGCCAACAAACATACATCTGCCATCAAGTATGCATCATGATAGTCTCCATCGTTTAACACTCTAACTTCTGCCACGCATCTTGAGCATGCTGGTAATCGGAGTCGCTAATGGCTTTTCCTCTAAGACTAGAAAAGAACGCGTCTTAGGTGGAAGTGTATCTTCGTCAAACCTTTCCCAACTCTCATGTACTCATAAGGGTAAACGCCCTTTCTAACGAGAGTTGGGTCAAAATATTCTTCCGTTATTGGGCAGGACTTTAAGGACATAGCCAGTGACTCTAATGATCCCATCATGTGCTGCATAGAGTCATAAAAAGACATGTTATTTAAGTGAAACACATGTACTTTTCTGATGACTGTGCAATGCATGTTACCTTGAAGGCATTGTTTACTGCTTGCATTATAAGGTGAGAGTCGTAACCTCGCAAGTTGTGAAAGAAGATGGAAGCTTCCATGTCTTGGTTCAAACTTTAGTTGAAGATTGCATTTACTGTGCGCTGCTCCTCTGAACTTCCCACTAATGTGATCATGGTCTCTTACTGTTGGATTCGCTGCGTCTGATGAGAGGCCTAAGCCACAAATCCAACAATGTGTGGCTGAGTCATACTGTTGTTGATCTTCAGGCGTCATCATGATTTCAGATAAATTCAGATTATTAGAACAATCATTACGCACTTGCTGCATGCGCTGTAAAAATCTTCTAGCCGCATCTGGTCCTCTGTATAATTCTGGCGTTGAATGAGCGCCATCTGACCTGACAACAATGAAAGCAAATGAACAAATCTGATGATTACTCACAAAGGCTGTTTTTGGAAGTTTTCTGTGCGCCGGCCCTTCTAAGGAACAATAAGTGAATTCAAAGTCTGCGTAAACAACATATGGCTCGTTTGCATCCGTTTCCAGTCTTAAAACTAACTTTAGATCCAGGTGGGCGTTATTCGTTAGTATTACAGTCAACTGGGTCGATACAATGTTCTTATGTTCGCTTTGCGCTTGAACAGATGGAATTCTTGCTAAACATTTCTGCAGAATACTTGTTTATGCCATATTTTTTTGTAGTATGCGCAATAATCTACTCATTGTTCGATCAATGTGTAATGTGGTAACCCCGCTGGTGAAACATCAGTAGTAAGTCAACATGATTTTTGTCTGGCTCGCCATTCATTGGCTGTTTTTGGACGCTCTAATAGGCTGTAGATTTGGTTTCCTCATCCCATGTGTAAGACATTAACATTATTGTTTAGTTGCCAAAGCGAGACGAACTGGAGGCGACAATCTAAAACAAATCTTAATTAAATGTATTAGCGAACCGCCCAAAGAACGGGGGACAAAACGAGTCACAAGACAAGGAAGGCCTATCTTCCTTGCGCTGAAACCCTGAGCGAATCTGAATGCGATCAAAGCTAAGTGAATTCTCGTTGTTTTATTCGTTTATACATCACCTGACGAAGGACCTAGAGGATCGAAACGCGTGTGTTTTGTCTTGTTCTCGATTGTCCACGTTTCTCTGGGCGGTTCGCAACATTATTTAAGATTAGTTTATTGGTTTGTTATGTACTTCAAACTACAAGTTTGTCCACCTAACAGGAAAGGATATTCCAACTAAAGTTAAGATCAATTGATGTAAGGGTTATAGTTAAGACACCTCTCTGCTTTTTTGCCGACGCGATGCAGCCTAGCAAGAACACACCACCACATAAAAACATTTGCGTCTGTAGTCATTAAGTTTAAAACTGCTTATTTGCAACTAATGCTGGCGGTAGTGGAATGTAAGCCTAGCCTACAATCGCGCATACTTAGCCTGTTTTAATCTGATCTCTAGACTTCGCCCCCTGGACCAACCAGAGTCACTCATTTTGCTTCTTCAGCGGCCACATCAAACTGTGTAAGCAGTTCGTCTGCCAACAGGTGTTAAGTCGATAATGAGAAAGAATAAGTCCTGTGTTTAGTTTGAGACCCAAACTTCTAGATTTTCTTCATTTATTGTTACATAGGTCGATTAAAACAGCTAACATTACTTAACTGGCGGGTCCTATTGTTAGTTTACCTGAACTTGAAAATTGCATGTACAACGCTTGCCCAGCACGTTTGCTGGATCAATGACTTCTAAATCAATATCATTCAAGCTCTTGACAAACCTCCTTCCTTATGCATTGCTTCAAACAATTCGTCCAGGACCTTCAAATATCTTATCCATCTGAGTTTTCTTTTCTAACTCAAAAAAATTTATTAAATTAAAAAAAATACAACACTCCCAACGTCCGTCTTAATCCAAATCAATATCAAACGTCTTTTTGTGCTTGAACTCATAAACTAAAGTATAAAACACCCTTTGGCGTGTTTAATGTGAGCTGTTTAGAGCAAGTTTAATGGTGTTCGTTTACTTTTTTTTTAAACATTCCTTTTTTATCTGCTCAGTGTCTGGCTGTTAGAAAAAACTTGTCCTTGCCTTCTTTGAAGAACAAACTTTGTCTTTTGTAGTCATCAAATCGTCCTGTAAACGACAAATTCTCATGCCGTGATGTTCGAGTCAGCTATGCTATATTTATTGTCAGCTTGAGAAGGAACTAATTTAGGCCGTTATTAGTTGAACCCTGGCTTTGTGTGCTTTTGGAGTTTTAGTTTTTCATTTTTTATGCTGCAGCACCTACAGCTAATGAGCACAGGCCTATAGCTAAATACAAACCACCTAGAGGTAGAAGCTGGCGGGTGCACCAACGCCTGTTTGCTAGAGAGACCACACTACTCGTTCAGCTGTTTGCAGCACAAATAGTAATAATCG
The DNA here is from genome assembly GCA_018398815.1 of Conus ventricosus. NCBI lineage: Eukaryota > Metazoa > Mollusca > Gastropoda > Neogastropoda > Conidae > Conus > Conus ventricosus. The sequence goes on from JAFLJL010013018.1 coordinate 4,122, forward strand.
ATGCTCCCAGTATTAACATAGTAACAGTACTGTAAACAGCAGAATACCTTCGTTTGGCTTGCTGTATTTTGAAAGTCCTGCTCATAGTTTTTGTTTGCATTTGTGTAATTTGGTTAATCTGAAGGTTTTTAATGTCAGGGCTTTCAATAACGGCAGAGACTCTGCTATCTTCTTCATTTGGATAAATGTGAACAGACATGCGTTTTTTAAAATTAAAAAAATAATTTAGTATTGTATATTTTCTAATTGTTATCTTGAATATTTCAGCTGCGCATACATATATTAAAAACTAATACCCTTTAATGGTTTATCGGCCTCTTTACTTTAAAATCATATGAATGTTTAATTAATGTCTCTAACAGTTCACTTTCTCCCCCGCCTCCATGTAACTGATTATCCACCGTTGACTTAGGTCAATCCATAAACCGTATTTCGTTGTTAAAAATGATCATTCTAACACTGTGAAGATGTAATCTTTAGACAAAAGGTCAACTGTTGGATTTTTTCTACACCTCCACCCCCAAACAATTTTCTTATTTCGTCAAAATCTGATAAGGTCTAAACCCGCTAGCGTAGATTTTGGTTTAGAACTACCCTCAATTGTACATTGGCCACTTTCGGTATTTTAGCATTAAACAAATTGTTGCATGGGTGTCTTTTGAATGGTTCTTCTTCTCACACAGCAATAAAAATACCTTTAAGCGATCCTTGCTGTGGCACTAAAAAAACTAAAATTATCCATATAGTGTCTGCCCTGCTTTAGGAATTTAAATGATTAATCACTCTTTCGTAATATATTGCTAATTTTGACTGATACTGTCGCTCCAATCAGCCTCGCTAAGTTAGGTTGCTAAGATGTCAAACTCTAAACGAGATGTCGACATGTCAGAAATGCTGTAACTTTGCTTCGGTGTCTGTAAATATAATAACATGTTTGTAGTCCAGTTAAAAGTTTAGTTCATATGACAATCTGTCTTTTAAGGCTCTTGAAAGTATGGGCATGCGCTTTTAACAACTCAAAAGCTAGGGTATGAAAAAGCGATTTCATAGCATAACTTACGGCTACAAAACCTTTTGCCGCTTTAGCGTCTCGGCGCCTATTCTATGTTTTAGTGCTTCTTTCATTTTCGATTCCTTGAAAACGCAAGATCACCTTTCATTCCCCGTTAGCCCATAGATCAGAATTAATTAAAAATATGTCTGCATTATGTAAAAGAAAATTATTTCTTGCCCCCTGCAAGTTTTCAAGAACACCAGGAGTGGCGGTCAGTGTTATAACCATACCTGCAAAACAAATATTGACAGCCACTTGCATTCTTTTTATCCCAGTTCTGTACGGCTGAGGAACTCACTGCCGGTGCCATCAAGATTGCCACAAATGCATCTCTTTTAAAAAACAAATTGATACCAACAGTTTTTGAGATCTGCATATTGATGTTATTCTATTTTTTACTTCCCCCTAGATATTTTACTGTTAACTACGGGCCGAATTTGGCCATTGCTTTTAACTTCTTGAATATCGAGTGCGAAACCCCTTTGTGCCAAATTTGCTCCAGGGCCACAGTCTGAGTCGCACTATTTTATGTTATTTTTATTTACTTTTTAACAATTCCGCTGGTGACCTACTCGTTTTTGAGGTGAACCATATTTTAGGAAATCAGAAGAAGAAGATATTTTCTAACGATTGCCTCCCCCCAGATTCTGTACAACTGTCCTGTTTGGTCTGTTTCTGATGCGAGTTCTATTTTGGAAAGTAAAACGCGCAGAGCCTGGCACTAATCACATCATCCGCTCCTAGGTACCTGAAATTTAACAGTAAGAATTTATCTGAATCAATAGTAGAATGGATTATTTGGAACAGTAATATTCCGCTTATTTCCCTTCACGCCAAAGGGGTTCTTGCAGTCTTCTATGCGGGTCAAGAATCGAGCCATATGCTTGTGACATTTTTTTTAAAACAAATATAAAAAAGTTAATTTATTTAAAAAACATGAGCAGGCATTGAATAATATGATTTCCTGATCCTGGAGACGACATGACTGAATGAAACTCCTTTGATACAGCCTCGCTCAAACGCTCTCATTGGCATCGTGAATAACAGAAAGTTAAGGATTAGATCATTTGTACCAAAGTTTAGTCTGACCCTCCCGAATTTATAGCCCCTGATGATTTTGTAAAAGATGAATGATGGCCATTTGAATTTTAAAGAGCAATCAAGGACAAACGTTTTCAGCTTACAATAAACGAGATCTCACAAAGTATAGCATGAATACAATTAGACAAAGACTGTAGGATGGAGATCGAAATCGCCTTGGCATTACTAAACCTAAATTAATAAGGGTAGGCAGTTGCTAAACTTCAAAACACACTACAAGAACCCCAGCAGATAACCGAAATACAAAAACAAGGACTTCAAAGATTTAATTCCACAACAGCGGCGAAATAACAAATGTAATAGAACAGAAACCACTAGAGAAGAAACCGCATTAAAAAGCAATACCGCGAACCACGGCTACCTGAGAAGAATTTAGAAAGCCCTTATCGTAGCTTTAAGAACCATTAGAGGCGAATTATAAACAATTTTAGCAACACTGACTAAACTAAATGAGGATATAGCAAGAGAAAAAGAAAAACTCCGAGCTGACGACGCCAACTTAGGGCCTGATGTTAAAGAAAAATGACCCAAAGACTAATAAACTTGAAGAAGAAAGATTATTAAGAAATAGAAGCGCGTCTGACTAACCCGAGAACAATTACAACTCAAGAGGAAGCAGAATAAGAGAACTAGATCAAAAATATTTTAATGAAAAACACAACGCGCAGAAAGAATAAGAACACTGTTTAGAGAGACAAGAGTCACATTAGCAAGCGTTTATAAACAGCCTTAGGATGTGCAATAAGTACACTGTAGATGGGCTATTACGCGTGTGGAGGTCAAAGCCTAGCGCCTCCCCGGCCATCGCCTCCATCACCACCTGATAAATCATGGAAAAAAAACCGCTTGATCATCTTGCGGGTTTTATTAAAAAATAGTCTGTATAGCCATGGACGCTTTACCAGGTAGATTAGGGGTATGTGTTAGCTGCTTTTTGTCTACTGCGGTGCAAGTAGACTTGGCTTTAATGGCTGCGCCCACTTATGGCACTAGTTGCCTTTAATAGTTTGGGTTACTTTTTAGTAAGATAAAGACCAAGAAATCCTAGCCAGGTTAATTCAACAACAATGCCTGTTCCCCCACACCTTTTTTTCATATTCGTGGTCATTATTTTTTTTGACTTCGGGACTTCGTGTACGTCGCGGTCTTTTCCAAACGCCTTCGGCCTTGGCCTTGGGATTGAGACTTATTTTTGGGGGTCATCTTGTTTTTTTTATTGTTTGTAATATTACAGGCTCAGAATTTATTCGATTTGTCCAACCTTCTGTTCAACTTCATGCAACAAGATTTTCATTGTTTGTAGTTCATTATTGTTCCTACCTGGAGTCTGATGTCAAAGTAGCATGTATACACCCAGTGCCAACAGCAAGTCTACTTTCGATCTTGCAAATTGCAAAACATGTTGTACCTATTAATACTTGAAGGCATATCAACAGTAGAATTAATGCGTCCTCTAAAAATTGCTAAGCATTGTTTTGAGCAACAAAGCCAGTAGAAGGATCCGTTTGCTCGATCTTGTCTGTGCTCTCGAACCTACAAACACGCAAACTTAAGTACAATAGAGTCGTTTATATTCGTTCTAATTCCCGCTCTAGTTAGGAGGCCCTTAGAATGTCCTAAAAAATAAATGTTGTCCACGCGTTTATGCTCTTGCTCTATGGATCCAAGATGAACCCTGTGCCAGAAAGAGAAAAGAATGTGTAAGGAGGATTCCAGTCATAGTTATAACTTTCTGTGCACGACCAACAATAAGGGGTGTGCCAAAAACCATGATTAAGATCCACTTTGTCTAAAGTCGTTCCTGGCCTTAAATGATTGAATCCGGTTACAGATCCTTCAAAAGCCTTCATGTCTATTCGGTTGCTGAATGGATTTAATCGGTTTGTCCATTTGGTAAATGGAGCTTGCAGTTACAGTCAAAATACGTCTGAAGGTGTAATAAAAAATGAAATCTGTACACTGACCTCACAAAGGATCAGGAATGATTTAAGTGATCAGCATACGATACTCCACACCCAGTTGATGCACAAAAACCAGCAAAGTTTAACTGGTTCTGATCAAACTGCATCGGATGACTTGAACCACAAAACTTTCGTCGATGTGTCTTTTTTAATAGAGGGGTTAAGATATCGATTAATGGCGTACTCACCTTTTACTTGAAAGGTGTCAGTCTGGTCACAGAAATGTCAAGATTATCGATGTTATTTTATTCAAGATTGTAGTGCCGGCCCAACAGAATATCTTGCATCAGTTATATTGAATGCACTCATTTTTATTTCGTTTAAAAATGTATGTAAACATAACAACTCAAGACCCGTGCCATTTCGTTTTTTATAACATGATGCTAATTGATAACAACTGCGGAACCAAATGTTTGCGCTTCATGAAATATTTACAAAGTTGTAATGGTTTTATAAAAGTAATCAAGAAATAATAATAAGAATAAAAAAATTGACAAAACAGGCAAGTTAGCCATTAACAATACCTGATGGTTATTACCGGTTTTGCTCCCAAAAGAAGCAATGAGTAACTTTGACATTACCTCACAAACTTAACAATGCGAATCCTGAAAACAATGTTATCATTCAAACCTGAAGAAGAAGTAGGTTACTATTTGATAAAGAGGCTATCTAAAATGAAGGCTTTGCAGTCTGACAATCATAGATTTAGAGTTACACCCGAGCAAAACTACTTATGAGGGAGAAAACCGCTCGATCTTGCATTACCTCATTACTCTAAGTTCAATTTGATGAGCTTCGTGACCACTGATGAAACTTATATGATGAAGGCCTCAACTGTTTTTAAAGAGCCTCTTCTCTTCCATCAGGGAAAGCTGCATATTGCGATTATAAATTATACAAGGGAGCCTAATTTACAGTTTAGAAGATTATTGTGAAGGGTCGGAATCATAAATATAACAATCGCAGACAAAACAGGGAAAGTCGTAAAAAGTGATAACCAACACCTTGTTTTGGAAAAAAAATAATAAGTTTGTTCTAAAAAAATAATGTCGGCGGGGCCAGAAGAACCAGGAGTTACATAGCGCCTGTAAGGGTATTACTTTAGAATATAAGACGCTTGCAGACGTTGCGGACTTGAACAAAGGTGAAATAGGCCGCTTGTATGGTTTTTGAGTACACTATAGATGGTATTATAAACGCAAAAGAGTTGGCGACAACAAAAAGTTTCCTAAACTAAGCAACGGCGCAATGTAGAAGCAAATAATGGCTGCCAGTATGAATATAAAATATTTCGAAAAACCTGACCAGCAAATGGCAAGCTTGGAACCATAATTTAGAATGGGACATAAAATTGAATCATAAGCCATTTACATTTTAGGCCGTCAAAAAAGTTTCAGAAAAGCATTCAACTCTGGCCTTTACATGCAAGTACTTATGCCGGACGACAAATATCGAAAGAATTGAAAAACGCCGAATGGAAAAAACAGTACATCCTCCACAGAAGAGAAACGGTTTTAAAGAAAAGCTTCTACAAATTACATTCGTCAACAAGAAAATTAGAACAGGTCACAATAATTATTGAAATACTGTCTTTACAGATTGTGGAGAGGACGGGGGTTTGTGGGCGTTAGTGACGACCCTTATAAAAGGAATTAATATTAGCTGGCAAAACTTAGACGTTAAACTTCTAAAGTTACCATCGTCGTTCTTCACAATGGTGAGGATCTTAAGACCAAAACAACAGCAAAAAAATCAATGTTGACTTAAATAGAAACATTCCCCTTTATTTAAAAAACAAGAAAAAAAAACTGGAAAAATTGATTAATCTAACACATTAGGCCTCATAGGGTTTTCTATACTGAACAGGTTTTGACAGAAAGTAGATAATATAATAACTGATTAAATTAAATCCTGTATAAAACTATGGATCAGTTAAACTTTATGACAAAAAGCCCATCATTGTTCATTGATTGGTGACAGACGGTTGTGGAAAACAATATTTTTGTCCTCGACCTATTACAAACAGTTTTTACGCTATAATTTGATTATATTGTAATTTTCTGTCCAACGCTGAATTTTACAAAGATATCCATAGAAGGTGTTATATGGACAGTGATGACATATATAAGTTGATCCTAGCAATAAGCTAAGTGAGTGGTTTAGATACATTATAAATTTATTTAATGAACGCAGACACTATTTATTATAGATGACTGTTCGGCAGAACGAGATATAGTTAAAAGAGAACACT
>JAFLJL010013020.1:0-24591 GCA_018398815.1 Conus ventricosus
AATGCAAAAACCTTCCAGGGAGAAATGCGAAGTTTTTTCGGGATCTAGGGGAATGCCAAAATAGCTGTACAAGAAAGCAAATATGAAATGAATCATGATGGATACAATGCAACTGCAAAACAAAACATCGAGAATTGTTTTATTCAATTGGAAATATGTTCCAGCATGATATTGACCAACACAATATACTCCTGACATTGAAATGGAAAGTCACAGCTGTTACTTAACTTCACAGTCACACAGGCATTATAACAACTCTTAACCATCAAAGCAACAGGAACGCAGGCCTTCTGACCATCAACCAAAAGTAAAGCACACCAGCCTGCTGACAAACATGAACTATTTAGTGCCAGTCACAACCACACACGTCCTACAGTCGGTCTGAACCTACACTGACAGGCACACAGGCCACATGGCAATTCATTATGACCACTTCAGGGAGCAAAGCTGGGCGATCAGTGTCAGACACAGCCGACAAACGAGTAAACCAACTTCAGGAATTTGTGCAAATGATGAAAAGGTGTTTGTTACAACAAAGTAAAAGGTTACATTTAAAATACTTCCACAATGACGACGTAGACCTTACACACAAACCAGCACCGCCAGTCCATGCATCATTCCACTTAAATGAGCCTGCAGTTTCCTACTCTTGGCATCATTTAGCACCAACTGGTATATCGTTCTCACATCACATCTCAAATGAGTCCTCACCAGCAAATGGCAGACAAGAAATAATCACTATCAATTCAGTGGCCATATCTTCACCTTAACCCTTTCGCTGCCTAGGAATTAAGCTTAAAGTTGAATCCTACATGCTAGGGTTTTTTCCTAAAAAAAAAAAAAAACGAGTATATATTTTCTCACCGACGAAAACGAGATTACCAACTATCAATAGAATCTAGAGACTTCACCTCTCTGAAAATCTCCTCCGTTTTGTAAGCAGCATAAATATAAAATGAGGAATATTCTGGACTTCCCCATGACGAGAATACTCGACGGCCATGGCAGCGAAGAGTACACGCCCTTGCCGTCAGGTTATCTCGTCAAGTTAGGTAGCGAACAGGTTAATCATCATAATTACCTAACATGCAGTGATTCGATCTTCTTCTCCAAACTACTATCATATTGTTACATTATCAACTGTTTTCAACATTGGTACATTTCTGACTACTTTTAACTCATTGCCGCCTCGTCGATCACCTGGCCGACGACGGGTTGAGTGCTTCGCACAGACACTCGCCGGCCAGGTGATCGACGATCTACTCGAATTTTTGCATGCAGCTGTGCAGTCTAAGGGCGACAATCGTGGTATCTACAGAAAGCTGAGGATCTCCTCTATTAGTGGCACTCTCCCTTGGTATATTTATCTCGCGTTTGATTCTACTTTTTCGCTCATATTATGGGATAGCTGGAGATAACTCTGGCTGCCCGGCCCCGTGTTCATCATGTTGTCGGCACCGACGCGTCAGCAAGTCGTAGCGAACAGAAACATCGTATTTTAAGAAGTAATTGAAAGAATAATGAATAAACGTCAAAGAAGAACTGGAGCGTCTGGTTTCCGACACTTGTGGAACTTTTCCGAACTGTTTTCCCGAACTTGCCAGAATCGGACAGAGAATTTGAGTGTCGCTGGCGTGTTTGCACATACCAAATGAAGAATTAATTTTCGCATTTTTTCTTCAATAATGACAGCAGCTTCTGTTCGAGGTTTAGCCCATGCAACAGCTGTGTGTTGTGGAAATAACAATTGTTTTTTTATGTTTTGCTACACATTGTGGACCACTGTTATATCATACGGAGTTTTCATCCTACCACATGGAGAATAATGGGGTGCCTGAGAGCTGTTTATTGGCTACAAACTACTTTTCTAACCAGTGGCGAGTGAATGTGTACCGAGCACAGACTGTAGTATCTTTTTCTAAAGAACATGATTTAAGTTTTCAAAAACATAATACTTATTGGTTTGTATTCGTTGGTTCTGTCCTGTATATTTTGTTGTAAAATTACCGAAATAGTGTGTCTACGTGTCCACGGTTGGTGCAGAAAGTTACGGTCTGCAATGATTTAAATCCTTAAAATGTCTCGAAACAGTTTTCATTAAAAAACCAATATCACCATTAACCTTAGATTCGCACTTGGACATCTCCCAATAGCACAGCTTTCCACCATGAATGATGAACCCGTAATCCTCTCCTCTATTTAAAACGATGACCTTGTTTCGCCCTGATCTTCTGGTGTGTAGAACACGTCCGAGTTCCGTCCTGTTGTCCCTGAATGTAGGGCTGAGTAGGTCCCATCTGGTCGCTGTCAGAGGGACCACAGTGTGAACTGTCAACTTGGTTCTGTTCAACCCGGTTTATCTCACCACACTGTCACACTGACACTCTCACAGTCGCACATATACACAGCAGATCCGGTCAACAAGGACATGCATAGCACACCCAAAAAAAATCGTCTGCATATAGATCACTTCAGATTCTAGTCACAAAAAACTGTAAAAGCCATTTCAAGTTTCGGCAGATTTCTTTAAACCGTTTCACTTCATTCCTTTTTTTCCTTAATGAATAATTCTAACCTGCTTGTAAAGACCTCGTCCCGATAATCATCTCCTCAGAGTCTATGAGCATTCTGTGGAAAAGCAGAGCGAATTTTGCCATTTCCCTTTATTACATGATTGATCTTACACACTTTGAATGTCATGGTCCTTCTCTGTCATTGGCTTGGGGAAGGGAGAGAGTCTGTAAGGATGAAAGAGGAAATGATCAAGCCAGACTAATGCAAATACCAACAGCGTCATCAACACCGTGCATTTCCATTGTCTGGCACTCAAACTATCCAATCAGAGCTTTACTCCCTCATAAGGGAGAGAACTCTATTCTTCATGACTCACCGAGTGGTTATACGGGTCCCTTTACAAACCACCTATTCAGACCCTTCACGCTGAATCTCTCAGCAAACTGTTTAAAAACCAAACAAGTGCAAACCATATAAAAGTTCTCCCTAGTTATTCCTGATACGCGTATATATTCCAAAAGAGTAAAAAACTGTCTTGGGCTGGTGTACTGGTTAGTAATCTATTCTAGTAAACATCCCATCATCGTGACCTATAAGAACCTACCTACAAAATTTCAGAAAGATCACCAAGAACGTTTCTGAGATTTTCCATCAAAGAAAACCATTATGTGCCGTTAGTAACGGCTATAAAACGGTAAACCTAACAGCGAGCATCCTCTGTGACACCATAATGATAACACCTACAAAGTTTCAGAAAGATCGGCCACTTACTTGAGATATTCCATAAAAAACAGAAAACCGTTATGGTCGTTAAGCAAATAGGTTTTTTTTAGTACCGGCCATAACAAGAACTTAAACTTGGCATGATCCGTGACTCTAATGAAACATACCTACAAATTTTGTGAAAAGAGATCGCGCACTTCTTGTGAGACATTCATTAAAAAGAAAACTATTATGGGCCGTTACAGCGTCAGTAACGCTACAACGTAAACTAAAACGTCGGCATCATCCAGTCGCACATAATGGATCAACCTACAAATTTTCATAAAGTGTGGCCAAGACTTTCTGAGATATCCCATAAAGAAGAAAAACTATTATGAGCACGATACAGCGTCAGTAACGGCTATTAAAGTAAACTATAACACCAGCATCATCCGTAAGCCATGGTGAACATACCTGCTTGTTTCACAAAATCGGCCAAGTGCTTTCCATGATGGCCATAAAAAAAAACGTTACCAGCCAACAGCCTTATTTAATGGCTATAACAAAAACTATACCATCGGCCATCAATCCTACCCATTATGAACATAACTGCTAATTTCACACAGAACACCAAGTACTTTAGAGAACTATAAAACACGGGTCAAGCTCACCCTTCTCAACCGGTCTTCCCGGTTTTCGTGCGGCCGACCTTGACCCGTGTTTTATAGTTCCTACCTAGTAAACCCAACAAACTTACATATCGGTGTAGATTATCCGTTTTCATTACTAATTTACTAAAGGTTTTCAGATTGTTATTTTTTGCTTAAGCCTCTTTTTTCCTGATCATTTTCTATAACAACAAATTTCGCCGAACATTTCATGCAAATGAGTCCCTCTTTCGTCATGTGAATTAAAACTACAGTCTTTAACTGTCTCTAAAGTAACAAATATAAAACTGAGTTATATTTTTGACATAAAATCCAACTCTTATTCCATCAGTCTTCCACTGAAAGCTATTTTGATAATGTGTTTTCTTTTTTTACCTAGTCTCTTTCTGCGAACAGTCATCTATATTAAATAGTTCTGTGTTCCTTCATACAGTCTATAAAACTGTTGTAAACTCTCACATCAGTTTATTGCTAGTTCAACTAAATATAGTTTATCAACTGTCCATATAAACCTTCTATCATGATATGCTTTGTTCCATTTAAGGTGATGACAGAAAATCACAATATGATCAAAATTATAGCGATAAACTGTTGAAATAAGCTAGGACGAAAAATATTGTTTTTCCACAACCAGTCTGTCCACATATCAATGAACAATGAGGATTTTTGGCATAAAGTTCACTGCTTCTCATAGTTTTATAACAGATTAATCTAATCCAGTGATGGTTTGATCAGCTCTCTGTCAAAACTTGTTCAGTAAATAAAATCCTATAAGATCTAAGTGTAAGATTAATCCAATTGAATCTGTATAGATTGTTTCTATTTAGACAAATTGATTTGTTGCTTGTGTGTTATGACCTTAATATCCTCACCATTGTGAAGATGACGACGTAACGGTAAGTTTTCAAACGTCTAATTTTGCCAGCGAATTAGAAATTCCTTGGAGAAGGGACGTCACTAACTCCCACAACCCCCATCCTCTGCACATCGTTTTAGACAGAAAATGTCAAATTGCATTTGGAACGTGTCTCCTAATTTCATTTTGCGAATGAACTTTATTTTGTAGAAGCATCTTTCAAAACCATTTCTCTCTGTGGAGGATGTACTGTTTTACCCATAACGGCGTTATTTCATCTCTTTTCGTCTATTATCCTCTGGCATAAGACTACATGTTAAGGGGCCTGAGTTGAATCCTTTCTGAAAATTTGTTGACGCTAAAAAATGTAAATGGCTTTATGATATTCCAAATTTTTATGTCCCATTCTAAATATGTTCTAAGTGCCACTTGCTGTCAGGTTTTCGTACTATTTATATTCATACTGCCCAGCATTATTTGCTTCTACATTGCGCAGGTTGTTCTATTAGGAAACTTTTTGCTGTTGACTACTTCCTTTACGTTTATTAATCACAGCTTTAGTGTACTCCAAACCCATACAAGCGCCTATCCACCATTCTGTCAAATCCGTAACGTCTGCAAGGTCGTTTAATTCTAAGTTATACACCTTACAGGCGCTAATGTAACTCCTGATCTTCGGCCCCGCGACATGTTTTTAGAACTAATTATTTTAATTTTTAAAACAATGTAAGGTAGCAGATTTTACAACTTTCCCCCTTTTGTCTTGAGTTTATTTAAATGATTCGACCCTCCCATCAAACTATTCTTTTATACTGTAAATTAGGGAATTGGCATAATTTTATAATCGCAATATGCAGCTTTCCCTGACGGAAGAGCGCTTAAAACTGTGAGGCCTTCCAGCTTATAAGTGTTCATCAGTGCTCAGCTCATCCAGAATGATCTTAGAGTAATGAAATGGAATGCAAGATTGACGTATTTTCCCCTCTAAAGAAGTTTTGTTGTTTGTTAAACAGAAATCTATGAACGCTTGATTGAAGTTGTAAAGCCTAATATTTTAGCTAGTTCTACACCAAAAAGGAAGTACTACTTCTGCTTCAGGTTTGAATGTTAGACATTTGGGGGGGGGGTTTTTAGAATTTGCATCTTTATTTCAGAGAATGTCGATGTTACTCATTGCTTCTTGTATGAGCAAGCCACGTAATTACCATCAGGTAGTTTCCCGGGGGGCGCCTCTTTGTCAACTTTTAAGAATGTATTATATGCGTGCTGTGCTTCATAGGAAACCATACGTCTTTGTAAAAAATTTCAATGGAGTGTGCGCCATTTGGTTCTGCAATTGTTATCAATAGCATGTACTAAAATCGAAGGAACGGTCTTGAGTTGTTATTGTTACCAAACATTTTTTGAAAACGAAATAAAAATGAGCGCATTTAAATAACTGATCAAAATATTCTGCTGGCCGCACTACATTCTTAAATATAACAACTGATTCTCTTGACATTCTGTGACTCGGAGGCTGTCGCCTTTCAAGTAAAGGTTTTAGACTCCATTAAACAGATATCTTAACCTCCTATTAAAAACGACCGCATCCCGAATGCGGGTTTTGTCATTCCGATGCAGTTTTATCAGAAACATTTAAACTTGCTGTTTTTTGTGCTTCAACTGGTGTGGAGTGGCTATGCTGAATCTTTAAATCACCCCGATCCTTTGGTGAGTCAGGTACAGATTTCATTTCTATTACACCTCAGTCGTTATTTTGACGAACTGCAAGCGAATTAACCGAATGACCAACCGTTTAAATCCATCTGCAACAGAATAAACATGAAGGCTTTTGAATGGAGCTGTAACGAATTCATAGTAACGTCAGACAGACATAGACAAATGTTGGAGCTTAATCATGGCCTTAGGCCCCCTTTATTTTTGGGCATGCACAGAAAGTATAACTATACTGGTATCCTCCTTACACATCTTTCTCTTCGGTACAAACGTTCACCTCGGTCGCATAAGCAAGAGCATACAACAGCATGGACATCATTTATATTAGACCTTCTAAGGGCCTAACTAAACCAGAATAGAACGAATAAACGACTCTGTTTCGTTCATAATGTTGGGTGTTTGCTAGTTCGCAAGCTCAAACGAGATCGAGCAAAATCTGATCCTTCGACTGGTTTTGATGCACAAAACAATACTTACAATTTAGAAGGACCCATTAATTCTGTAGTTATTGGCCTTCAAGGTGTATAAGGACCAAAAGGTGTTACAATACGCAAATCGAAAGGAACGTCTGTGGTACTGGTTTATACATGCGCTTCTGACCTCAGGCTCGCATATAGGAACAATAATAAACTACATAATGAAATCCTGGTGGCAGCAATGAGCAAATTGGGAAAAACGAATAATTTCTGAGCCATTATTATTACAGCATAAAAAAACAACACCCAAGAAATAAGCCATCCAATCCCCGTGTTCCTCGAAGCCCACAGGCCTTGAAGACGCGGACTCTGTTCGCATGACCATGAATATGAAAAGACGGCACTGTTGTTGTATAACTGGCCATAGGGTTTCTTGTCTTAATCTTACTAAATATTAACCCGACTATGTAAAGACAATGGTTCCATATGTGCGTCGGTCCATAAAGCCAAACTACTTTGCTTGCAGTAACAAAAGCCACTAACAACACCCCCGAATATACCCGGTTATAGCATCCACGCTTTACTAGCTAATTTTTGTAATAAATCCGCAAAGATCAAGCGTTGTTTTCCCACGATTGTATTAGGTCGGAGGTGATGCGTGGAGGCACTACCCAGCACCCCCAGCCCGTAATAGCCATCACCATGTACTTATGCAAATCCTAAGGCTGTATAACGCTTGCTAATGTGACGTCCATGCTCTCAAACACGTTCCGGAATTTCGTTCTGCTAGTGTCCGTGTCTTCATATAAAAGTTATTTTCGATGTTCTTCTTATTCTAATCCTTGAGTTTCGTAATTGTCTCGGTTAGTATCAGCGCTTCTAGTCTTGCCGATCTTTGTATTCAAGATCTTTTAGTCCTTTGTCTTATACTTTCTTTAATCTCACGCCCTTAAGGGCGTCATCAGCCTCAACGAGTTTTGCTGTTTCTCTTTTTATATGCTCACTAGCACATACCCAGTTTTGCTAAATGTTTTTTAATTCCCCAATTGATGGGTCTTAAAGCACGATCAAGGCGTTTAATTCTCTCCTAGGTACGGAGAATCATTAATTTGTTTCTAATGCTGTTCTTCTAAAAACTGTTTCTGCTTCTAATACATTTGTAGTTGTCTGCTGTTTGCCTTAAATCTGAAGTTCTATGTTTGTGCATTTTGGTTTTCTGTTGGGAGATCTTTAGTGGCTTTTGTAGTTTAGCAATACTGCATCCCTATATAATATCGGTCTACAAGGTCCAAAGCGATTTCGATCGCTTCTTTAGTCTTTGTCTAATTTTGTCATGCCTAAAAACTTGTGATGGGTCTCGTTTATCTGTAACTGAAAGGTTTCCTTATCCTGTTTCACATACAAATGCCTTTTTTTTATCTACTTCAAAACCAATAGGAAAATAGAGATTCAGGCCTAAACTTTTGTTTAAGGATTCAATCCTTACTTCATGTTAATTTAGGCTGACGGTCTGCTATTTAATACATCAATGAGCGATGCTGTGTCAAAAGAGTCATTTCACCAATCGTCCTTCAGTTCAGAACTTTCATATCTGCTTCACCTTCAATGCTGCCATGTTTTTTAAATATAACTTTGATTTTGTTTTATGAAAAATCGCAAAGCTTTGTTTCAATTCTGTGACCCATAGAAGACGGAAAGACCCCATGGCGTGTAGGAAATTAAACAGAATATTATGTTCCAAATAATCCATCTACATTGATGCAGATCAAATTCCTACTGTCAGATTCCAGACCTAGGAGCAAATGAAGGGATTGGGGCCCACTCTGCGCGACGTACTTCAAAAAAAACTCGATTTCAACAGACCCCAATAGGACAGTTTTTTTTTTTTGGTAAAACCAGACAAAAATCCCCCCCGTGGACGGGCAATCGTTAAGATTATTTCTATAAAACTTGAGTGGAAAAGGATAGAGGGGCGGGTTAGTATTGCTGACATATTGTTAACCTAGTGCGATCTATGCTAACTGAGAATGAAAGATTGATCTTGCCGTGTCTAGGAATCAAAAATATGGAAGCACTAAACGCAGTATAGCGATGAAATGCCTAAAGAAGGCAAAAAGTATGTAGCTGTAGGTTATGCGTATGAAATCGCTTTTCATCCCCTTGATTTTGAGTTGTAAGTGCGCATGCCCCCCATACTTTCAGGGGGCATTAAAAGACAGATTGTCCTTATGAACTAACGTTTAATGAATTCAAATGGTTATTTAATCTGAAGTTGACACCCGCAGCAAAGTACAGCATTTTCTGACATCGCGTTAGAGTTTGACATTGTTTTCGCAACCTGGATTTAGCTAGTTTATTGGAGCAAAAATATCAGTCTAAAAGAGCAATTTATTACGAAAAGTGGATCTCCATGCTACTACATCCCAAAAGCAGGGGCAGACACTTATAATGGAAGTGTTAGTTTTAGTGTCTCAGCATTAATCAATGAAAGCATTTTTAGGGGCGGGGGAAGATGAAAACCATTTGATAGCAAACCGGAAAGTTTTCTAATCCTAAATAACGAAAGTGCAATGACAATTAGGGTAGTCCTAACCAAATCTACGCTTGCGGTCTTAGACCTTATCAGCATTTTGATGAAATTAAGAAATTGTTCGGAGGCGGAGGGCAGAGAAATCCACTCAGACCCTGGTGTCTAAAATCCTCCACCTTCACTGTTGAGGCTTGATTGATTAATTTTTAACAACAAAATACGGTTTATGGATTGACCTCAGGTCATCAGAGGATACTCTGTGCTTGGATGTGGAGACCTGTTAGAAGAAGTAATATACATCAAATGACAAAGAAAAGATGACGATAAACCGCTTAATGTACATTTGTTTTTACTTATGATTCGCAGCTGATATTCCAAGATAACAGATTCGATATATAGAATGCTAAATTTTTTATTTTAAAAAGCATTCTGTTTAAGAAGTATCCCAAAAGTAACCTACAGCGCCAGAGGTGTTAAAGAAGGGATAGTAGAAACCCCTGACATAAAAAGCCTTCAGATTAACAAACATTTCACATATGCAACAAAAACCTAGAGCAGGACCTTTCCAAATACAGCAAAACCCAAACGAAGGGATTCTGCTGCCTGTAATGCCGTAACATATGTTATTACTGGAGCATCGCTTTGAGTGGTCTATGAGCAGGAACAGTGTGTTCGCTGAGCAACAGGGTGTCTCCCGCAGCTTTACTCGTGGGGGTTTGTCTTAGCTCTTGCCTGTTTCATTAGCTTGTAAGTGCTGCAACAAAAAATTAAAAACTAAACTCCAATAGCACACACTATGTGCAACGAATACAGCAAAACTTAGTTCGTTCAAACGACAATAAATAAAGACTAGCTGAACTCAACATCACGGATGAAGAATTAGATCGTTACAGGCCGATTTTGATGACTATAAAAGGACAAAAGTTTGATCTTCAAAAAAAGGCAAGCAATTTTTTCTCACCCAGACCCCGAGCAATAAAAAAGAATGTTTAAAAAAGTAAACGAAACATTAAACCTGTTTTGGTGTCATATACTGTACATGTCAACCAAGCATTCAAACGGCAGTTACCAGATCGTCAGGCCGAATTTTATATCCGTGCCATATGCAGTCTAAGACAGTCAACGTGACGTCACCCCACTTCCCGCTCCGGAAGAAGGCCGGTGTCAACTTCTCTACCTCTTCACCTTCGGCCTGCGTAAAAGCTAATAAGTCTCTGTGCTCTGTCTCGCCTACACTTGCCTTGTGTAAGATTGCTGTTCTTTGTTTAAGACTGATTCTGTGGCCTTGCGCTAAACCCCTGAGTATTCTTGCCCGCGTGAGGCTCTTGGTGGGGTGCAATTACTGAAATTTACAATTATTTCCAACTCTCGCGACTTAGCGTTCACGTCGTCGGTTCCTTCGATCGTCGCTACATCTTGTGCGGGTGTGTATCATTCGCCACGTCACTTCTATCTATTGTTTTTGGAATCGCACCCTTCCCCGTCCTCGGGGTTTTACGGCGCCACCACTGTCGCATTCTCCTCCTTTGATTCGGGTACACGCTCCTGGTTATCCTCGCGATTACGCGCCGTCGTCCTTTGTCTACCGCGACTTCCCACGCCGGTCCCTCGGCGGCAATCTTTTCTTTTCTCGCCGTCGGTTTTCCCCACATTTCCTAGCCGCGGGTTTTTCACCCAGTTTTGACCGCAAAGACACATCTTATGGTTGAGTGGCGCTAGAAAGAACCAGTATCCATCTCACTAAACGGTGGTTCTGTATGTGCGTGATTATCACGATCGGGTGGCGTGTTACGGTAACTTGAGATTTCGGTCGATCTCTCGAGTCTTGCACGACACACACGGCGATCGAGATTAATCTACCTTCTCGATCGAGCCACCTTCTCCTCTTTGCGTGTCGTGTGTGTCCGGGTTGGCTCTGCACCTGTGCCAACATGGTGAAGGACCACGCCGGGTCGAGCCCACTCCCAACTGCTCGGAGTTCGCTCAGATTCCCGAGAACCGCGGGTCGATTGTTCCGTCTTCCGCGCAATCCGTTCACAGAGATGAACGTACGGTTCGGGTAGATAGAGACGACTGCTCCGCGGAGGGGACGCGTGACCTTCTTTCCTCTTCCTACCCGACCGACGGACGCACCTTCGCGGCGTCCGAAGGCGATGGGCATGCGGCCACCATTGTCTAAATGCCTTTCTTGTGACCTGACTGCGGGAAAGAAAGGAATATCCAAGAAGTCTACGGGCAAGCGCCCCTCAAGGGGCCCTCCCGTGCTAAGAATAGCCGACGACTTCGCCCTCACCCCCCTCCTCTCCATCGGCCAGCTGGCCCTCCGCCCCCGCCGCGCTCGGAGACCTCTCTCTTATCAAGCTGAGGTCCGCGCGAGGCCCTCGTCCGCCGGGGAATCATGCCGACCGCGGAGCCCCACCCCAGCACGGGTGACGGGTCGGTATGGAATCGCCATCCCGTCACGCGCCTTGGGGAGTCACCATGTCCATTATTTCCCCCGAAATCGACACGTGTACTCACAGCGCTCCTGCCCCACCGGGCACAGGTGCAGCCAACACCCTGAGCCCGAGGACCGTAGACTCCGATGCAGTGTTAAGGTCACCCCGACGCACGACCTCGGTGGTGTCCATAATTCTGGGCGTGCGGTCACAACGTCGCAATCACGCGATCCGTGGGTTCGCACAAGGACGGTCCGAAACCCAACCCCGAGCGACCATCACCTTCTCCCCAGGGTATCGGACCGTTGGGGACAGACCTTTTCGGGTCCCCGTGTTGGGCAACGTCCACGGTCCCGCTCCTTCCGGGGGGAGGATCTACCACTCGGGACCGCGGGTAAGACCTGCCTATCCCATGGGGGGGACACGGGACCGCATCTGACCAAACCGCCACGGTCGCGGTTGGAGGCTCGGCATTTCCGCATCCTCCTCCGTTACCCACCGCCCTCTACAGGCCCCCACCAGGAACGTGCAAGGGGCAGTGCACGGACCTGTGCGGGGACGACAGCCCTGCCTCTCGTTACCGCCCGACAATGGGGGCTCAGTTTACCCGGGTCCCCGGGGAACTTCTGCCGACACCCAAGGGCCGCCACAGCCCCGGTTTTCCTCCCCGGGGCCTTGGCTCTATGCCCCGAGAGAGACCAGTGCTAAACGCCATACACCCAGCACGACCAACTGTATGGTCGCAGTGGCAAAACCCGGCTACGCTGGCCTGGTTCGACCGTTGGGTCCCTCCTCCTCTGGGGCGCTGTCCATCGCGGGATGAGGGTCCCGCCGCCGATCATAGAGCCACGCTTGGGAACAACCGCTAAGTACCCCTTGACGTTCCTCCCGACGAGGGGTGCTCTGAAACCCCTAGCCAGGACCTTTAACCTCCCAGAGGCGGACGATGAGGAGGACATAGCCTCCACCTCTTTGTATGATGCCGCACGGTGGAATGGGGGCGCCCACAGAACCTCTTTAGGAGGGAGCCGCACCACGCCGACGAAGCCTCTCCCTCTCCCGCTCACGGCCCCCCGGCCCAGCGACCCAAACCAAGGATCGCGCCCCCCAGTCACTCACCTCACTCGGGAAGGACCGGCTACTCCGCGCCATGGTGCGCAGGCCCGTCCCCCCTCCAGGACAGGGTCCCCTCTCACACCTAATGCTGCCCAAGTCGGTACCCACCTCGGGGGACCACAAGAACTCCTCGTCGCCTCCCTGTCACCGTCAACCCGTTACCAGGGTGATGGCAATTCACAGGCGGACCGTCGTGTGATCCCCCTCCTGCCCCCCCCCCTAAGTCCGGCACCACTCCTTAAGAAGTTAAAGGAATGGACCGAACAGTGCCCAGGATGGGCATCCTCCACACCACGGCGGGACATACCTACGTAGGTATGCTCCTACAGCAACTGGAGGCTCTATGCCGGAGGACGACGGGTGCCCCCGCCCCTGGGCCTTCGGACCTGGACTCCGAGCGTACCCAGGAGTAATGAGCTCGCGTGGCGTGCGACCCCGTTTATGCGACAACCTGGTCAACAGGATTCGCATCATCTCGGCTTGCGGCGGACAGCGCAGCTAGAGCCTCGGCGCTCGTCTGTGTTAGTTGGTGGCCAGGGATGCGTGCTGGCACGGACCTCGCTCTTCTCTCCCCGCGTTTTAAGGCAGCCCTGCGGAGTGTCTCGGCCAGGCCAGTCGCTGTGCGGCCGAATACTCGACTGACGTGATAACACAAGCAGTTCGAGGAAACGCAAGCAGGCTGCATCCTTTGCGCCCAGTGCTACTGCCGCGCCCTGCTAGACCCCCCCCTTCGCGGTCCGTCCCCAGGCCCTAACCCTACCCCAGCAATCGCCTTCCAACACCAACACGGGCCCGCCAAGCGTCCCAATCTTTTCCCCACCAGGCCCAACCGAAGCAACAGCTGGCAAAATTTTCGGTTCGGCCAACAGTCTCGCCCCCGGAGCTGACGGGGCCCACAACCCAGGGAGCCTTCGATCGGGCGGGCACCCCCCACACTACGCCCGTTCGCCCTCTCCTCTGCCCACTGTCCCCGCACCCCCCTGGCGGGCACCCTCATCCTGGAACGCCCACCCGGAGGAGACGTATGTCCTCAGCCCCTGGGTATGGGCGGTGCTGAACCGGTAGGGGTAATCGTCCTTCCTTGGATCCACGAGATAAGATAAGATAAATGTTTGCTTATAGCCCAGCCGAGCCGACCGCAAAGGGCACATCAGGGCGGTCACAGTGATCCACGAGCGTACCCCCCCCCGCCCTCATGCACTCATCGCTCACGTGGTAGGTCCCAAGAGCTCCTCCAAAAAGGGCCATCACAGAGGTGTCCCACTTCTACCCCGGCTTCTACTCGCACATATCGGAATCCCAAAACCCTCAGGAGGATGGAGGGGCCCGTCCTAGACCTATCCCCCCTCAACAATTTCCTCCACAGAGATCATCAAATTCAAGAGGGACACCCCCACCCAGATCAATCGTTTGCTCCACACTGGGGTTTGTCACCAACGCCCAAGAAAGTGCGAACTCACTCCCAGCCAGATGTCGCCTTCCTGGAAGATTTTCGATACTATCTCCAGATAGCCTCCGCCGACCCCGGAGAGGTCCCACGCAGACTGGACCTCATCGCCTACACAGGCACCCCACCAACCTCGGCGCAGAAACCTGTCTCGCCTCTGAGGAAAGAGAGTCCCGGTCTCTCCCGCATCCCCTGGGGCGAGTCCCCAAACGCCATCTTCAGAGGTGTTCCGTCGCTTGGGCGCAGACCTCCGACCGCCTGGGACCGAAGGTCATTCCCCTCGGACACTGGTTTATTTCGGCGATAGAGGTAGTGGCTCAATTCCGGTCACTCTCTCAAGCCGTGGTCCCATCTCCCCTCCCAACCCAAACCACTGGAACTGTACACAACGCTTCAATCCTGGGCCGGGGCCCTCTTGGAGGACGGTCATACCTCATGATGGGACTCACAAACTGCCCGCCTCCACATCAACATCTTGGAGCTGAAGTCGGTCAGGCTATCCCTCTCCCTTCCAGCACATGGTTCGCACACCGACCTGTTCTCCTTCTCACGACATGTCCGGTAGCTTGTTAGGTCAACAAAGAGTGGGGGCAACGCTCCATCAGCGCTCCCTCAGAACAGAGGCCCTCCTCGGTGGTGTCACGCGCGGGGGATCACGCCTCCGCGCGAGACACATAGCAGGAACGCGCGCAACAGCCTGGCGGAGAATTTAAATTGGATTCCTCAGCCGGTGCGAAGTCTCCTACTGCCTCACGAGTGTCTCCCTCTAACAATTAACCTGGTCTGTGTGTGGGAAACAGTGGTTTGTGCCCAGATAGACCTGTTTGCCACCAGGTTCAACCACCGCCTGCCCCTGTACAGTCTCCCCCGTTCCGGACCCTCAGGCATATGCAGAGTCGATGCGCTCTCCCCCCTGGACGGCCTAACTGGCTTACGCCTTTCCCCCCTTTCCTATCCTACACAGGTGATCATGAAAGCGAGCTGGAGAAACCAGGCGGATCCTCATAACCCCGTGTGGCCGACCCTGTCTTGGGGTCCCCAGACCTCAAGTCCCTCACGTCACGTTCCACCTCTACGGCTATGCCTCGGTGTGGAACATGTTGAGACAACCCCGTCGGTCTTCCTCACTCCAATCCCAAGATGCTTCGCCTACACGCGTGCTTGGGCTATGCTGCCCAAATGCCGAACATCTCATTCACTCCCCCACGCGACAGGCCCCTTGTCCGTCCTAGACACACTAGCCGGGGCAGGCCTCTCAGGATTGATGGGACTTAGCCCTCGGCAACTCGCAGAGCCCCGGCACCGAGTCTCTACAATTACCGGTGGGAGAAATGGGTAGCCTGGTGCTCAGATAACGCGTTCCCCAGGTCTGCCTCCTCCAACATCCATATAGGCAATTTCCCTCCAACCTATCGGCCGCACGTGTACGCGGTCAGCTAGCTCCATTCGGGCTGACTGATCGCTATCTGTACCACCATTCGCCTACTGGCGAAAAGACGACCTGCTCCAGAGAGGGCGCTAGAAGAGTTGCTCTACGGGAAGCCCCAGTCCCCTAGCGCAGCCCGCGGGGGGGGGTCCCTTTTCATCGTCCTCATGCCCTCAGAAAGCCCTCTTTGATTACCCATTACATCTATTCCCCTTGGACCGCTCTCTTTAGACCACCTTTCTCTTTGCCCTGGGCCTCGGCCAGAAGAACGAAGTTGATCCACGCCCTCAGCGTGAGCCCAGAGATATCGCCCTTCCCACAGGGACGGCTCTGTTTCCTAAAGTTCCTTCGCAGAGTTCCTAGCTAAATCAGGAACTCCGGGCGACGCCCCTCTCCCCCCTCGTCATCCTCTCGCTGACGGATATCTTGGGAAAGGAGAGAAATCTGGACACATGAACCTTTGCCCTGCTAGGTTTTTTGGGGTGGGGGTTGGGGGGGGGTCCTTTCCAGAGTTGCTACTGAGGCGCACTCGCCCCAGGCGCACCTCCCAGAGGCGACTCCTATCTCTCTCACCCCAACAATACATAGACATCTCGGCGATCTATCTCTAGGTGGCTCGCCTAACGGTGAGATCTGCCCTACGCCTCAGGCGCAACAAGGATCTCCCCGCCCAAGCACCCAGGGCCCTCAGGTCAGAGCAACTGCCACTTCCACGGCGCTCCAGTGGCTCTGTCGCCCGTGCGCCACTTCCCTGGAGTCAGCCTACTGGCGTTCGGAAATCCCTTCATTAACTTCTACTTGAGGGAGTATCCGAATGACCGAGACTGACGTCTAAAGGGATCTCCTTTGTGGCGGCCAATGCAGCCATAACGGCGCAACCCCGAGAACCACTAGAGGCGCTCGCCCTCCTCCGATTCCTTTAAATTCAGCACCTATGGCTGACAGGGTACAGTATATGACGCCAAAATGGGGAGTTTGGGTAACGCCCTGTGTGGCTATTATACTTACCATCAGACTCCTAATGCCCCTCCCTACCTTCCCCCTCTAGCGCAAAGGTTCTCGGGTTACCTTGCCACGAGGCTCGCGGAATGTGGAAAGAAGTGTGAACTCCGGCTTTCTTCCGGAGGCGGAGTGGGTGACGTCACGTGACTGTCTTATGACTGCATTGGCCCAACGGATATGAATTCCGGATCTGACAGAGCTTGCTAACTGCCGTTGAATGCTATGGTCTGACATGGTAAGTTATAGAGCCATACAGGGAGTTTTAACTCAATCTCCCAATTCTAAACAGCCTCACAGTAACATCAAAGGGCTTTATACTTTAGTTTTGAGTCAAGCTCAATAGACCGTTGATTATTGATTCTGATTAAGAAATTTTTTTTTAATTAAAATAAATATTTTTGAGTTAGAAACGATACTCAAAATGCGAGATAATGAATGGACAAGACGAATTGTTTTTAAGGAATTGCTTCCAGGGGAGCGTTGTCAAAAGCTTAACGATATGGAGCTAGAGAGTCATTGTTCCAACA
The DNA here is from genome assembly GCA_018398815.1 of Conus ventricosus. Taxonomy (NCBI): domain Eukaryota; kingdom Metazoa; phylum Mollusca; class Gastropoda; order Neogastropoda; family Conidae; genus Conus; species Conus ventricosus. The sequence goes on from JAFLJL010013020.1 coordinate 17,359, forward strand.
AACCGTACAGGGCAAAGTGTTTGCTCATGCGAGGTCGCAAGTTCAAGATAAACTAATCAATAACCCCGCCAGTTAAAGTACAGGTACTGTTTTAAAAATCGACTAGTTATCATACAAGTGAAGAAAAGCTATAAAGTCTGGGTCTCAACAAACAGCAGGTTATTCTTTTGCTCTTAATGACGTAACAACTGCTGGCTGACCACTGCTTACAGTTGATGTGGGCCGCTGAAGAAGCCAATAAGAGAGGCTCCCCGGTTGTCTGGAGAACGAAGGCCTTAGAGATACTATAAAAAAACAGGGCGCAGTAGGACCGATTGTAGGCAAGGCTTACATATTCGTCTACCTCCAGCAGTTAGTCGCAGGCGAAAAGAGTAGCATTCTATACATAAAGAATTCGACAACAAATGTTGTATGTGGTGTGTTCCTCGCAAGGCTGCATCACGTCCGGCAACAAACGCAGAGAGCGTATCTAACTATGAACCTTACATCCATGATCTATAACTTTAGTGGAATTAGTCCTTTCCTGTTAGCGAGGTCAAATTGATCAGTGTGGAAGGAACAAACAAACCATTACTGTTAATTTACCCAATGGACGGAGGCAACAAATTTTGGTGCTAGTAGAGTGTCTAAAGACAGCCTAGCCCAACAATAGGCGATCCAGACAAACCACGCGTGATTACTCCCCTAATGTCTTCAGCCATCAGGGCTACCTCATACTACAGGGATAAGAACAATGATAGATTATTGACGCATTCTTCAAACCAAAAAACTAAACAAGAATTTCTGTAGAAAATGTTTAACAAGAATTCCATCGGTTAAAGCCGCGAGTGAACTTATAAAACATTGTAAAGGTCTGGTAGACTGTAATACAGAACTAATTACCGGCCCCCACCCGGGATCTATAGTTAGTTTAAGACGGGAAAAAAACGCAAAATTCTCCAATACGTGTTTACGTCAGACTTCGAATCACCTCCAGTTGTTGCCTTATGAGGGCCTACCCCACAGAAACCTACCTAACAGTCCGGAAAGATTAATCATCAATTTGCTCATTTGCTTTTATCAGTGTTAGGTCGGATGGTGCCCATTCTAGAGCCAGAATGATATTAGAGCCCAGGATGCTGCAGAAATACTTCGTAGAACCATGCAGCAAGTGCGTATTGACTGTTCTAATAATCTATACTTATCGGAATTCATAATGCGCCTGAAGACCAACAACAGGTAATGACTCGCCACACATTGTTGATTTGTGGATTAGGCCCTCTCATCACCTAAGCCATCAACAGTAAGAGACCATGATCACATTAGCGGAAAGTTCAGAGGAGCGGCGCACAGTAAATGCAATCTGTCAACTAAGTTTTGTCCTAAGCCAGGAAGCTGGGCACATCGTCTTTCTGAACAGTGGCGAGGGTACGACTCTCATCTATATTGCAAGCAGTAGAGACGAATGCCTTCCGGGTGTCCAGCATTTGCACAGTCCAATCTGAAAAGTACATGTGTTTCACTTTAAAATAACATGTTTTTTATACGTCGAATGCAACACAGTAGGGGAATCATTAGAGTCACCGGCTATGTCCTAATGTCCTGCCCAAGTATCTGAAGAATATTTTGAACCCAACTCTCGGTAGAAATCTGGCGGTTATCCTTAGGATATATGGAACATTGGCAAAGGTTTGACGAAGATACACTCCGCCTAAAGGCGCGTTCGTTTCTATCTTAGAGGAAAGGACATCAGCGATTTCGGATTTCCAAGCATGCCTCCCAAGATGCGTGGCAAAGTTAGATTGTAAAACATGGGAGACTATCATGACTCCTACTTAATGCTGAACCTTTTGTTTGGTTGCGAACGCTTTTGAAAATTATAGAAAGACATGCATGAAACATTATAGCCTGGATCTCCGCGCATTACATGTTCTGCGCCCGGATGAGCTGGACGCTTCTTAAACTTTACTAGAGTTACAGATTGTTTTATGTCAATTTATAACCAATGGTTCAGAGAATTGAAAACGGATTGCGTGGAGGAAGTAGTAATGGCGTCGCATCATTTACTGTAAAGCAAACAACCAAACTTCTGGCATCCATGATCCAAGTAAAAGGTCTAACTATCTCATGTATTAGATCAACAATCTGTATGGTTGGGCATGGCGCCATCACTTCCATTACGTAACTTTAAAATGCAAACACTGCGGCGGTACTATATGTGCAAAGAGCATGAAAGTGGTTGAGCAGTTTTTTAAAACGCCCGATGCGACAGTCGCGGATACAAGCTGAAGTTGACTTATGAATACCCTCATGAACTCCGTGACCTACATAAGACTATCCATTAGCAGCAGAAAGTCCTAAAGATGAATCCAAGAGAGAGCCGCCTAAACTTGTGCCGAATCTTCGAGGCAAAAAAAATTTTCTGTCATTACAGACTTCTACAAGTTTTTATTTAAGACATGGTTGAAAGGTTGAACAGCATTCTTCGATAATTGCGTTTTGATCAAGAAACATTTCTGAAACCAAACATCTGAAGAACACTGATCTTAGAACTAAATCCGCAGAAGGCTCGGAAAAAAGACTTTTTCAAGCAGATGAACAACAGCTGTGTTGGAAAGACTTTGGAAAATCCGCAGTCAAGAGCGCAAAGATGTCAGATGGTCACCAAAGGAGAACGACGCAATTAACTGACTTCAACCCAAATTACAGGACTTCAGATGATTTCATGAATCACGTTTTTGGCATAATGATGAAAAAAAAAAATCAAATTAGACAAACCTTTTTATCGGGTTTACTGTTTTTAAAATTATCAAAGCTTTTGATGTTAGAATTTCTTTCTTTTATAATACTTTAAACCACGTATCCAGAAGTCCAAGTACTTTACACAATACAGATAGTTTTGTTATAGAGATATCCTACTGATGAATGACATCTATAAAGACATGGAATTAGAAGTAGCTAAAGGGAATGCGGATGGTTATTGATACATTCTGAAGTACCCTAAAGATTCGCCTTTACATTCATTTACTAAAAATAGGTTGTAGGAAAGATGAAGTATGAATTTAAGCTGGAGAGTGATTAAGGAGTTTATGTTTAAGGTCGAAAATGTACAGTATTTCGAGCCAGAGAAAATCATTAGAAAGTCAAAAGGAAATATCTCGCAGCGTTGTGCAGTCAAACATATCGCATGACCAACTTTAAAAAAAATAAAACAAAAAAGGAAAGCAATGTGTGACAATAAGACTTTCATCAGCAACGTAAAACTAAACGATCGAATCTACAGGAGATTCGAGCACATCATTGAACAAGATAGTTCATTAGATAGAACAAACACTAAACGAGTATTTGTTAAGTTCCAGAGTTTTCATATGCTATGGAACACTGGAGAACGGTATAATTATTTACCTCTCTTCATATTTTTCCTCAAGTTTTGTTATAAGCTCATCATATTATGATACATTTCAGTGGCCATATTATTTTTCATGTTGTGCTTGGCGTGCTCGAATTTTTTTTTTATTATTTCAAGATATTCTTTTCCCCATATCTGATGTCAAAATTTGGGGAATGGGGGGTTGTAGGTGATCTGGATGCTTTGCCATGTGCCGATAAATCCACATAAATGTTTCATTAATAATAGAATTTGTATCATATAATTCCCGTATCAATTCCAAGTTCTCTTCATTTATTATTCTTGTTTCGTCTTCCATTTTATGTAAATTAAAAATTAATTAGCAACTGGAACTGTGTCTGGAGGGATTATCTGCAGTTCTTCCTTCACAAAAGATCTTTGAGGTGCTGGTTGTTTTGTTTGTGTCAGTTTCTCGTAAATAATACACGGCGGATTCATTTTACAATTCTTTTATTTCATACGGATCAACACTCCAAACTGGATCTGTTGCCCTGATGCGCGAGTGTCCCCTTCTGCTTCCCCGGTAAATTAAGGTACCTTACTTTCAATCCAAATGGTAATAGTTTGCCGGATGGAAGACTCTCCTTCAACAACATCTATTGTTTGTTTTTTGATTGCTTGTACTGGTTTTAGCCCTTTAAATTCTTCATTATTCATTGCGCGCAAAACTGAGGGCAGTCTTCTAACCCATCTGTGTTGCGAGAATTGTCAATCAGCTCTCTGTGATACTGGTAGGAAAAAAGTCTTCAGATAACTGTTTGTTAAAGTTTTCAACTAAGCCTGTGATCTGTGAACTCCTGGAATGCCTCTTTAATGTAACTTTATGTTTTAACAATAATTGATTCACTCAGCCTTTAAATTCTTTTCCATCATCGACTTGAATCGTGCGAGGATAGTTAAGGGGCCCGTTGGTATATCAGTTGTATGGCAACAGCAACAGCAGAAGCACTCTTTTAATAACGGCTATAACATTAAACTAAAACATCGCTCATTATTTGTGACCCATAATGAACATACTACAAATTTTCAAAAAGATCAGCCACGTACTTCCGAGATATTTCATAAAGAAGAAAAAACGTTACAAGCCCGTTACAGCCGTTAGTAACGGCTATAACAGGGTAAATTAAAACATCGGGAATCATCCGTGACCATTATGAATATACATACAATTTACAGAAAGATCGGCCAATACTTTCTGAGATATTCCATAAAGAAGAAAAACCATTACAGGCCGTTCAGCCGTTTGTAACGGCTATAACGGGGGTAAACTAAAAAATCGGGCATCACTGTGACCCATAATGAACGTACCTGCTAATTTTCATAAAGTTCGGCCAAGTACTTCTGAGATTTTCCCATAAAGAAGAAAAATCATTACGGGCCTTTTACAGCCGTTAGTACGCTAAAACGGTAAACTAAAACATCGGCATTATTCGTGACCCATAATGAACATACCTGCAAATTTTCAGAAGATAGGCCAAGAAACTTTCCGAGATATTCCATAAAGAAGAAAACGCGTTACAGGCCATTACAGCCGTTAGTAACAGCTGTAACGAGGTAAACTAAAACACGGGCATCATCCGTGACCCAAAATGAACGTACCTGCTCATTTTTACAAAGATCGAACAAGTACTTTCTGAGATATTCCAAAAGAAAAAAAAACCTTACAGCCGTTAGTAAGGGCTATAGTGGTAATCTAAAAACATCGGGCACCCATCTGTGGCCCGAAATGAACATACCTATAAATTTTTAGAAAGATCGGCCCAGAAAGTTTTGTCTGGAGCGAGTGGAACCCATTTTGACCACGACAGATTCTAAATTTCCCTCCCTGTTCTATAAGAACTGGAGTACAAAAAAATCACCATCAGAGTTCAAGAAAGAACCCTTCACTGTGCGTCTCTTTTGCAAATTGGAAAAAAACAAAACAATCACCATCATGAAATCAGGAAAGAACATGTAGCCACAAAATTACAGATGGACCTGTTCACAATACTGAAATCTTTTCACCTACTGTGTCCTCTAGTGACATAGTTCATACATCACTCACTCCACCTCCTCCACTGCTCTGTTGTCTCGCGCCCTCCCTTTTTTTTTGCTGTCTAACATACCTGTACAACACACTTTGCGTCTAACACATACCTTACAACACACTTTGCGTCTGACACATACCTGTACAACACTTTGCCGTCTGACACATACCTGTACTGTGCATTTTGCTGTCCGACACATACCGGTACCAACACTTTGCTGTCTAACACATACCTGTACAACACATCTTGCTGTCTAACACATACCTGTACAATGCACTTTACTGCCCAAAACACATACCTTACTGAGCACTTTTCTGCCTAACTCATACCTGTACGAAGCACTTTGCTGTCCAACACATTATGTGAACAGCACACTTTGCTGTCTACCACATACCTGAACAAAACACTCCAGTTCAGCCACACCAGCATTGCTGACATCCACCTGAAACTGGGCAGGTAAGCTGGGATAAACTTTTTCTCTGCACCAGGGCCTTTGACCTTGACTCTGCGGGGTCCACAGCAGGCGCCACTTGCATGTTTTAATGGGCTGAAACCAAAAAGACCAATAGCTCTGCCTACAGTTTAGCTTGTCTACCTGGGGTGACCATATTACTTGCAAACGTGTCAGTGTGTGTGAATGTGCATGCATTATCGATCAATGTTCTTTCTAAAGTAAGAAAACAGTAACACAGGTCCCATATCATATAACTATTCATTTACATATGGTACTATACTATTTTACATCATCCTAATCATAAGATATGATTTTTTTTTTTCATACATTTTGCCTTTTCTGGTGTTAATTTCTTATCATACACTGTGGTTCTTAACTGAATACAAGCTCTCTCAAAATCACCAACGTATCATTATGCTGACTGCATTTCCTGTTTCATTTTCCATCAAGACTCTATGCTAATTGACATACTTTTGAGCATCATTTTGATTTCTCTTTTTTTTTGTAAGGTTGGTGAAGCGTCTGTGAGAGACCTGATTGAAGCCAACATTAATATGAATTACATAATAGAACTCTGTGCACTTCTGTTGCGACAATAATACTTCCTTATTATGCAGCACACATTTCCATAATTTCTGTACTATTCTGACTCATGACACCATAAAACTGTTTATCCTTTTTCTCATGTCTCCCCCCCCCCCCCCCCCTCTGTTGAAACAACAAATGATCTCCCCCTTGGAGCTGTCTCAACATTCAATATTAGACCTTGATTTAATTCTCCATTCATTTTAAGAAACTATGTTTGTTATAATCCTTTTTATAATTATTTGATTTTTCATTAGCCTTTTTTTTTTTTTTAAGCTGGGTGAGGTGTCTGTAAAAAAGGTGACTAAAACCGAAAACTCGACATGCATTACATAATAGGCACTGTTAACTTCCCGTCTACCAAATAAAAACATGGTGGTTGTGCAAATTTCTATACATTTCTGTGCCATTCTGACACAGAAAATAAATGGATCTGGAATTTTGCACGTATCTTTTTGTCCTCTTCCTCGTTTCAAAACAGACATGAAAAAGCAAGTAAGCTCCCCTTGACTACAAGTTGTCTTAACATGTTAATTTTGTTACCGAGAGCATTTTCCGTCATTTCCCTAAAGAATATATGTAAAGTTTAACACTACTTGATTGGGTTTTTTCCCCCAACTTTTTGTAAGCTGGTTTAAGTGTCTGTAAAACTTTCAACTTTAAAGGGGACATTCACATCATTCATAAAACACCTCTGACATACTGCGTCTTCCTTTTAACAAATAATACATGGTTTTATGCACAACAAAAATCTTTAAGACAATACTGCCCGGGGGTCC
>JAFLJL010013022.1:0-15000 GCA_018398815.1 Conus ventricosus
AAAAAGAACAGACATTGGGAGCGGAAGAAGCAGTTGGACGGCGGGAAAAACCCACGGGGACGCGGAAGAAGAACCATGGGGCGGCAGGAAACAGACATGGGACGGCAGAGAGACATGGGGCGGCGGAAGAGCAGACATGGGCGGCAGGAGAAGACGGGGACGCAGGAAGAAGCCCCAGGGGATGGCAGAAGAAGAGACAAGGCGGAAAAAGGGGCAGGAAGAAGACTGGGGACGGCAGGAAAAGAAACGGGGACGGCAGCATAGGGAAGAAGCCAGGGGACGGCAGGATAAAAGACAGGGGACGGCAGGAAGAAGGTCCAGGGGACGGCAGGAAGAATGCCCAAAGGGCCGGGACCGCAGGAAGAACCCAGACAGGGGGCCCGGCGGGAGAAGCGCATGGGAGGGAAAGGGAAGAGACATGGGGATGGCAGGAAGAAGACATGGGGACGGCAGGAAGAAGACATGGGGACGCAGGAAGAACCCAGACGGGGGCGGCAGAGAAGACAGGGGGGCGGCAGGAAGAGAAGACTGGGGACTGCAGAAGAAGCATGGGACGGCAGAGAGACATGGGGACGGAGGAAGAAGCAGACATGGGGACGGCGGAAGAAGACAGGGGACGCAGGAAGAAGCAGACAGGGGAGGCAGGAAAGAGACAGGGGCCCGGCAGGAAAGAGACCATGGGGACGGCAGGAAAAGACAGGGGACGGCGGAAGAGAAGACGGGGACGGCCAGGAAGAAGCCCAGGGGACGGCGCGGAAAAAGGGACATGGGACGGCAGGAAGAAGACATGGGAGGGCCCAGGAAAAGCAGACGGGGGACGGAGAAAAAGCAGACATGGGCGGAAGAAAAAGACATGGGAAGGCAGGAAGAAGACATGGGGACGGCAGGAAGAAGACATGGGGACGGCAGGAAGAAGCGCCCAGGGGGACGGCAGGAAGAAGACAGGGGGACGGCAGGAAAAAGAAACATGGGGATGGCAGGAAGAAGAAGACAGGGGGACGGCAAGAAGAAGACATGGGGACGGCAGGAAGAGAAGACAGGGGGATGGCAGGAAGAAGACAGGGTGCGGCGGGAAAGAAGACGACATGGGGAGGGCCCAGGAAGAAGAAGACAGTGGGACGGCAGGAAGAAGAAGACAGGGGGACGGCAGGAAGAAGAAAAGGGTGAGGCATGAGAAGAGACATGGGGACGGCAGGAAGAAGAAGACAGGGGGTGGGCAGAAAAAGAAGACAGGGGGAGGGCAGGAAGAAAAGACATGGGGAGGGCAGGAAGAAGAAGACAGGGGGACGGCAGAAGAAGAAGACAGGGGGACGGCAGGAAGAAGCAGACATGGGGACGGCAGGAAGAAGCAGACAGGGGACGGCAGGAAGAAGATAGGGGGATGGCAGGAAGAAGACATGGGACGGCAGGAAGAAGAAGACATGGGACGGCAGGAAGAAGAAGACATGGGACGACAGGAAGAAGAAGACATGGGGACGGCGGGAAGAAGAAGACATGGGGACGACAGGAAGAAGAAGACATGGGACGGCAGGAAGAAGACAGGGGGACAGCAGGAAGAAGCAGACAGGGGGAGGGCAGGAAGAAGACATGGGGATGGCGGGAAGAAGACATGGGGACGGCGGGAAGAAGAAGACAGGGGGACGTCAGGAAGAAGCAGACATGGGGACGGCAGGAAGAAGCAACATGGGGACGGCAGGAAGAAGACATGGGGACGGCAGGAAGAAGAAGACATGGGGACGGCAGGAAGAAGCAGACATGGGGACGGCAGGAAGAAGACATGGGGACGGCAGAAAGAAGAAGACATGGGAAAAGACATGGGGACGGCAGGAAAAAGCAGACAGGGGACGGCAGGAAGCAGACATGGGACAGCGGGAAGAAGACATGGGGATGGGCGGAAGAAGCATTCATGGGGAGGGCAGGAAGAAGACATGGGCATGGCGGAAGAAAGCAGACAGGGGGAGGGCAGGAAGAAGCAGACAGGGGGAGGCAGGAAGCAGACATGGGGACGGCAGGAAAAAACAGACATGGGGACGGCGGGAAGAAGACATGGGGACGGCAGGAAGAAGAAGACATGGGAAGACATGGGGACGGCAGGAAGAAGCAGACAGGGGGACGGCAGGAAGCAGACATGGGGACGGCATGAAGAAGACATGGGGAGGGCAGGAAGAAGACATGGGACGGTAGGACGAAGACATGGGGAGGGCAGGAAGAAGAAGACTTTGGGGATGGCGGGAAAAGACATGCTGACGGCAGGAAGAAGACATGGGACGGCAGGAAGAAGATAGGGGGACGGCAGGAAGAAGACATGGGACAGATAAGATAAGATAAGATAATGTTTGCTTATAGCCCAGCCGACCGCAGAGGGCCACATCAGGGCTGTCCCCACTTTAAAATCAACTCACCAGTCCCTTTAAAAAAAAAAAAACAAAAAAAAACAAACTTTCACACATCTCGTTAAATGACATCGCTACAAACGCACCAAAACTTTGTTAAAAATCTTTCTTCCGTAAAATCTTAAATCAGATGAAAAATGTTAATTTCTCTCAAAACCCAAGGATCACGTCAGGCGGGACATCCCTGAACAGGATCTTCATGGACTCCGCTGTAAAATGTTTGTGTCTCACATCGTGCAAGTCCCAACACTCTAAAAGAACATGTTTCATTGTGAGTGGCGCATGACATGGAATGCACCACGGAGCTTCTTCACTCTTTAAAAGGTAAGAAGGGGAAAATACGAATGGCCGGTGTGCAGCCCGGCACAGAACCGTTTCCTCTTTCGACGACCACCGACGTAATGGGAGGAAGTCCTTAAGGGTTTTGGACGGATCTGAAAGAGTTTGTTATTCGTCTGTGTGTTCCAATCCTCCTGCCAGAGGTCTCTCACATAATCGTTAATTTTGGGTTTCACATCTGAGCAGGGGATATAGTGTTGGACAGTTTCTCTCTTTTGGCGTTCTTGGCTAAACGATTTAAACCCTTTTGTTCCCGCCGATGCCAACATGACCAGGAACCCAAGCAAGAGTAAAGTGTAACCGTCGCCCTTCAACTTTCTAAAAAAGTTCAAAAAAAAATAAAGTTCTGGATGCTGAAGGGTTTCGGCCAGCTATGGCCTCCAAAGCTGACAGCGAATCAGACAGAACCAGAAAATCCCTCTTTGAGAATGTGAGATTATCTTCAAAGCCAAAAACCCGAGCAGTAAGTTCAGCAGAATAGACAGAAGCATCTGAATGAATATGTTCCAACAGTATCTGAGAAGGAGCCCAGGGCAGTAGGCTGCACAGGCCACTCCATCTTCAAAATTTGGAACCGTCAGTAAAAACTTTTTGACAGGATGGGAATTTCAAAAAGAGCTCAGCATACAATGCCTTGTACGCCAGAGAGCTGGTAGAACTCTTGCGAAAATCAGCAAGATCAAAACGAATCTCTGGCGTGAAGAAGGTTCCACGGTGTTGATCCGGAAACAGGAAAAATCAGATACTACACCTAGGTCTAGACTGCATTCCGCACGTGAGGCTGCATACGAAGACCAAACGGCGGAAATACATTTAGGGTTTGTTATACCAAACTTACACTTTGGAACGGAGATCAAAGACACAGTCATAGGCAGGTTTTCTGGTTCCGAGAACAGTCTGATTGTAATTATTTCAAAACAGTTCAGCCTGCGGTTGGACAGTGAAGGTACACCCCGCCTCTGCATAAAGGCTGTACACAGGGGTGGTGCGGAACGCTCCAAGAACAGAGACAAGCCCTTGATGGTGGATAGGGTCCAAGAGTTTGAGGTAAACGATCTTGCGGAGCCGCAGACAGCTCAACCGTAGTTCCAATTTGGAACGGACCCAGAGCTCTGTAGAGGTGCAGCAAAGTTTTCTACACGCCCCAGTCAGTGTGCGCTAACGACCCGCAGATATTCCAGTGCTTTCTGCAAGCAGTTATGAGGTTTTTAAATATGGCTGAGAAAGATAAGTTTTTGTCAAAAATGACTCCAAGAAAGTTGGCCTCCTTTAACACAGCTGGGATGGGAGATTTCCCACTTGAAGTTCATGATTGGGAAAAACTGACGGAAATTATGGAAGTGGAATACACGCGTCCTTTGTTGGAGAAAAGGGGACAACCGTTTCATCCCCCACCGTATGGATTTTTATCTACAGCAAAGCTGAGCCCAGCCTGGACACTCGGTACAGGCTTCCATTGCGTAGACAGCGAAATCTCCACAAACAATGAGCAGTCCTGAACCCTGCTAACTGATTTCACAATGTTTTGATCTATATGCTAAAGAGGGCAGGAGACAGTATGCTCCCTCTGTGGAACACCCAACTCCTGGCTCGTGAACACAGAGAGAGTGTGTGCCAACCCGGACCCTGAACTGTCTTTCTGCCAAAAAATTTTGAATAAAAAGCGAAATGACCTCGAAAACCCAATCGTGGAGATCATGAAAATCCCCGACTTTTCCAGTGGTATCGTAGGCCTACTCCAAGTCGATAAAAATGCGCACAGCATGCTGTTTGATCGAAAGGCGTTTCGAAGAGTAGAATTCCATACAGAATCAAGGGTCAACTGAGACCGATATTTTGTTTTTTGCGGAAACCACCCTGTTCTTTCGCCAAAAGGCCATCGTTTCGAGTTCCACATGAGCCTAGCATTGACCATTTTCCTCATCACTTTGCAAACACAGCTGGTCAAAGCTATGGACGGTAGTTAGGGTTAGAAAGATCTTTTTCCAGGTTTTGGGGATGGGAATAATGAGGGCTTTCCGCCAAGAGGGTGGAAAGCAACCTGGAAGTCCACACATGGTTATATACTTGTTACAATATTTTCAGACCTTCTTGCGGAAGATGTTTACAACAGTTGATAAAGAATGTCATCTAGACCTGGAGATGAATCGCTGCAAGAGAGAAGCAGATTTCAGCTCGTTTAAACGTGAAAGGAAGAATGTAGACTTCATGTTGTCCGATGAAAAGTTGCAGGTGATTTTTTCTTTTAGACATTGGTTTTGACAAAAGTGGCTGATTTATTATAAAAGGGAGGAATTCTTTTCATGGATGAAGTAAAAAACAAGCAGATTAGGCAATGCTTCTTCTCTGTTATAAAGAATCCAAAAACTTTAGATGTTTCACCAGTGGGACAGTGTTCTTCCCTTTGATTTTTCTTAAAGATGGTCCACACTTTTTTTCTTGAAAGTTTATGATGTCAGCTGAGCAGAAGCTTTCACCCAGGAACCGACGTATACGATTTTAAAAGTGGTCTTGATTTAGCACGGTTTCTGATGGGCTCAGAGATTTGGGACTCTCGAAGGTCGTCGTATAACCTGACGCAGAGCCCGTTTTCTAACATTGGGAAATATGTTGCATTCTGAATCGAACCATGTGTTTTTGGCATTTGAAGTTTATCGTAAGACACAGAATACAGGCATTAGCACCATTTGATCATAGTGTTAGTCCTGATACAGCTGGGACCGAACTCTGAAAAAAATCAGTGTCCTGGAACTCCTTAGAAACAGTGGCTGCAAATAGATCCCAGTTTGCTTTCTTATAATTAGATGCTGAGAGACAGAGATGTGTTCAGTTATTACAGGTTGTAGAAGGACAGGGAATGTCACTTTCCGTGCAGAACGTCATGGACAGACCACACATATTCCAGGACCAGCGAGGGGTCACAAACACGACAATCTAAACATGAAAGTAACTGAGGAAGTGGAGATAAGTTGGCAGATTTATCCGTCATCATACAACACAAACAAGTCCTAAAGGACATCCCTCAATTTAGCAGAACCTCTGGTGATTTACCGGCACTACCCCAAAGAGGATTGTGACCGTTACAGAGTCACCCAACAGCAAAAAAAAGGTCGAGGAAGTTCCCCTAACAAACTGACAAGGTACCTGACGACAAACCGGGACAGAAGGTGAAAGATAAGAGGACAGATTGTCACAAGTCTTGTGGAAGTGACTCTCGCAGCTACAGCTTGAAGGGAGGTAGACAGAGCGACAATGACTATACACAAAGTTTTATGTATGAACGGGCAACACCGCCCGACAGTCCCAACGTGGATGTGTTTGTGCAGTTTTGAAAGACTATTAAAGCCAAAAGAGTAAGGTCTACTGGCTTTGAATTTGAGTTTTCCTGAAAGAGCCACGACTGAAGAGTTAGAGATTGACACAGAAGCTGCAGCTCCTCGAAGTTGGAATTTATCACTCCGGATATTCCAATGGAATATTGTACTATCCATGGAGCAGCGCGAAAAGGAGAGAGATCAGGCCATCTCTCAACAACATCTGCTTCCAATGGAGTGAATTTATTACTTAGTTTTCACTGGACTGTGGTCTACAGACCATGCTTGGCAGACTTGCCAACAGTGAAGAAGGTCCTGATTTGGGAGACGGAGGATGTTGGGGGGTGGGAGTATCCTTCCTCCCTCCAACTCCACCAACTCCCACACTGGGCTAACTCCCTTGCCCGCACGGGCACTGGACAGGGAGTTCGAGGTGCGGGTGCTGGTTTTTTTCATCTGCCCAGCAGCAATTTTTGTAGACTGCTGGGCAGTCTGGAGGGGTGGCGGATTTTTTGCTCTCACCATGGTCGTCACTATTGGGCTGGGAGGTGGTGGACCTTCTTCCACCATAGTTTTGACATTCTTCCTTGCAATGTCTTTTGAAACGATAAATTCAACAGTCTGGCAGGCAGACTGACCGAGTGGAAACTTTCTTTTCGGCCGAAGCATAGAAGATGCTGTTGGCGTCTGTCTGCCACCAACCTGCCTGCGGCTTCAAAAAAACGAGATCTTTTTTCCGTTTTTACATCTTTAGGATGGTAGACTCATGTTTCCATACAGGGCAGTTGCGTGAAAGGAGGGGGTGGTCGCCACCGTGCATTGCACAATCGCCGGGTCTTTACACGGCCCATCATGGGTTGCCTTGCTACAAACCCCACACACCTCCTCCCCAGAACAGAGCGGTCTCTAGACATGACCAAAACTACAGGCATATGAAGCAACGCTTTGGAGCCGGAACATACCTTTGTACACGGACCATCAAATATCCTACTAGATGACAGGATGCAGCACAGGGTTGCAGAAATGTCAGGAAAGTGGGTGTTGGTGGCCACTCTTTCCTGCACCTTTTTTTCACTGTCACCCTAATTCACCTCTGTCACACCCTGGGATGCAAGTTCCGCCTTGAGATTCTCTGCCTCTGAGACACCTCTAAGATCTGGGCATCGAATACTCCCTTAGAGAAATCAGCAGATTTATGGGCGGTCACCCGGATCTCCTCGACTACCCAACTTTGTAGCTTTCAGCAACGGCTCTGATTGTTTTTTTAGATTTTACACTGGATGAGAAAAGTGCCGAATCTAATCGCATAATGGACAGTGGGTCTCCTGCAATACCTTGGAAGCCCTTCATGTAATTGCAAATGGGCTTAGTGCAGAAAGAGTTTTTGTCCTGTGCTCTTTAAACTTTCCTGATTCAACCAAGGAAGACCAAAATCCTGACAACCAGCTTGATTCATTAACAGAATCTTATCAGAGTCTCCATCGGACCTCCTGTTACGACCTTATTGAAAACAATCGTGTACTTTCCCTTTTTTTGGGGGGATATGTTTTATTGAGGTTCATATTTTATAGGCAAAAATTCATCTCTCCCGTACCCACCCACCTTGGTTGTCCAACATAAAGTGGCCAAGGCCAAGAATCACATGTCTGACTCCCTTCCAGGCTTCAGGAGAGACATACAACAACAAAAACCCTACCACCCCATCCCCCCTGATCATGCCCAACTCCCGTGAAAGAGAGCTTAGCACTGCATGGGTTACCTTGGCCAGCCGAAGAGAATGCCCTGTTTTGACCCAGCCCAAGAGGGGAGCCGATTAAACACCGGGGGCCAAAGTGTAACTCCCTTCTAGGAGAGGTCCCCCCCCCCCCGAGCAAAAGAGATTGTTGAGAGCGCTGGTCACCTCTCAACACCCAGATCTACATCCGCTCCCGTCACAGGTCCACGCACCGCAGGCAAAACGCGGCGGATCTTAAGGAACCACAGAGATCAAAGGAGTGTGGAAAAAAAACTTGAAGGGAACGAAGATAGAAAAAGCAAATAAAAGGAAGGCAAGAAAACAAGAAAAGGAGAAAGGCGGGTTACCTCTTAGTCAGGATCCTCACCCTTAGCCTACTGCATGGGGAACCCTACCAGGCATCATTCCTTACCCACGTTATGCTTTAGGCCAGACAGCAATCTTGGCTTCGGACCAAGAAGCAGTTGAAAAAAAAACAGCCTATCTAAAGTATTGATGCCCGCCCCGCCAGCACAGCCTAATGGATCACTGGACCGCGCAACCCCCCTACCACGACAAGGTCGCAACCCCCGCCGGAGGAAGACTTTAATGAAAACATTTGACAAAAATTAATCACTTTTGCGACAGGGCAAGTCAGCAGATTTATGCAACATGTTGTGATAGCTGACGTCAAAGATTTATTGGCCGAGAGACATTTGTCTAAGGCGGTTCTTAACTAAAGCCTTAATTAATTTCATGTCCTATGTTTCCAGTCAACTCTTGATCATATGATTTCTTTTTTTTTTATACTTTCATTCTTTGTGTTATTTGTATGTTTGGAATAAGATTAGGGTGATATCTTCAGCATAATACTATCCCACAAACAAGAATTCTTGCCACAGGATGTTTTGAAGGAGCTTATGCCCTAAATTTATAATATTCCTAAATGGTTAGTCCCCAACGGTATACAGCCTCAATTTAACTGAATACATGGCTCAGTGTTAATAATGTAAATAATAAATTTATTTTTTTATGAGTTTAGGCAAATTCTGCTTGGGAAATTGATCAATCCAAGATCATCAGAAGAGACCTAATATTGTAATTTCCTTTCGGGATATTTCGATTTGGGGTATGTTGCAACTAATGCAAGGCATCATGAATAAAATGAACATGGTAAAACGAGCAATTATACCAACCACCCCATTGAGGGATCAGGTTGGAAAGTTCATGGGAAAAAGGTCAAGCATTTGAATTGCTTCAAATGTCTTAGATAACATGGTTGGCTGAAGCCATACATTGTGGCAAAGTTGTAATTTTCTTGTATTTTAATGATTGGCCCACTCACTGATTGTTTCTGATCCAGACTTTTGAGAGGAAAAAAATCTCTCACTCCTCTCTCATCTCTACTCGAATACCTCCTCCTCACTCTCTCTCCCTCTCTCTCCTCTCTCCTCTACTCCACCTCTCTCATCCCTCTTCTCTCTCTCTCTCCTCTCTCTCTCTCTCTTGTGTTGATGTATAAGTTTAAAGTTTTGTGGCAGTGTGTTGATTGTGTACTGATAACTACTGCCTATTTTAGCCGTTTGATAATTTCAATTTTTGTTTTTTTTTTTGCTTGTATGATAAATGATTATGTAAATATATAAATCGATAAATAAAGAAAAAGAATTGGGTAGGTGTAACGAAAGCCAAGTCTCCATGATAAAAGTGGTAGATATTTTGACAACTTTATTTTCTCCAACATTTACTGTTATCAAAGAAGCTGTTTTTCTTTGCATGTGTCTATACAGGCTTTGCTCCCAGCTGTGTGTTGTTGTATTGAAGATGATATACACCATCACCTTCTGTCGCTGATTGTTCCATTGAGTGAATGAGCCACACGATCCCAACTAACCAACACCAACTCGACCACGATGAATACAATTGCTTTACCAATTTTAACCCCCAAGCCTATCTATAAGATTTGCTAACACAAACCCTCTTCAGTATTCAACAAAACAAATCCAGTGATCTTGCCGTAGAATTTGGAACAAACCATATACTACTGACATAAATGATAAACACGACCCGCTACAAAAAACGATTAAGTACGACATGATCCTAACCGGCAATGTACAACTAACGATACCAGGAGGCAGGCTACCTAAAGATATGCCTTACACAACATGGCTAGGAAGAGGATTCTAGGAAACTGAAAATGCATAAAAAAAAGCGCAGAGAAAAAACACAATACTATCGAGAACTAAATCCTCAAACCAGAACCCAAAATTTGGTAATGGAGAGGAATTAACGAGTTACAAACAATCAATCTCTTTCAAAATCAACTATCATAAAGACCTCTCTGTTAGCAGCTGAACACCCATCAATTGGCACTATTGCCAATACAATTGGACACGACAGATTCATCCAGATCAAACGACCAACAAAAACTGAAATCAAATGTGCCAAAATAAAACATCAAGTCTTAAAACTTAACATTCCACCAAAAACAGTTTTGAAGTTTTATCACTACCTACGCCACCTAAATCAGTCAGTACCTGCGGGGTGGATGGCATAGACGGCAAAATCCTCAAACTATCCTTCCACAATTACAGACACGTTAACATACGTCTTCAATTGAAGCATCGGACAAAAATCATTTTTCCCCGATGTTTTCAAAAAAGCGAAAGTCATACCTATCTACAACGCAGGTGACAGCTCAGACCCTGCAAACTACAGAGCAATCTCAATCATTTCCACTCTTTACCAAACCTTTTTGGAAAAACACATAACAAGCACACAAATACACCACCTTAATCCATACCACTTGCCTTCATCCAAGACAGTCCGGGTTTTTGACACACATTCATGCCACTCGCCCTAATCAACCTGGATTAATACTGCTAAATAGCATAACAAACAAAGATATTGAGGTGTCCCATTTAATGATTTCAAAAAATATCCACAAACTTATCCTCGTCATACACATCTGAGGGCATAAGTTATGATAAGCAAGCATGCCTGTAGTCTCAGATTTTTATGGGATGCACATAAAATCGACGAATTCTTCTGTCATTTTTGTCCGTTATTCTCCACCACCACCACAACAACACTTCTTCATTCTGCCATTTTCCACCTTGTAGCAGCCGCTTGGCACGTGTGCGCGTGGTTCCCGCTACGGTTCAATATAACCACATTTCCGTCAGCTGACGGCCGTCTAATTGACGGCGTCTAGTAGAACGGGTCATATAACCACCGCCTTAGTTTCCAGGTTAATGGACAACGTACATTATTCAAAGACATACATATTTATTCCAATTGAAAAAGTCATTATCGATGTTCAAATCATAATCACAGGCAAAGACGTGCCTATGTTTTCCAATTGAAAAAAAGTAATAATCATGTTCGCATAATAACCACTGCAAGAAAACCCTGAGTGTTGTGAGTGTGTTCATTTAAAAATGCTAAAATTTTGGAGTACTGGAGATGTGGACTATAATACATGCAGATGGGCTAGGGAAGATGTTCGTACGGAGAAATGCAATGTGTGTACATTTCACAGGACTTCTGTCCCCATACGGGACTTTGAAAGACTGTGGAAGAAAAAGTCATCGATGAACCCATGAACCCCACCATTCTCTCATACTAAGTCTCAGCTAGTTTTGATAATTAGTTTTTTTTTTCTCAATGACTATGCAATGAAAACTTACTAGTATTTTTTCTTCTCCTTATTAGTTTGTCTGTGCCTGCTGGTTTTTTGTCCCCCTGGTCCAATTAAACGACCTACGTGTCAAATATTCAGATATGAAACATGTCCCCTTGGACGCTTACTGTGAATACTTACATACTTAATCCGAAACACAGAGTGGCTGCACTGGACGGTTGCTAATTTTCCACAATCACTGTATAAAACCATGGACGATGGATCCAGTGATGAACGTTTTGATTTTGAAGTACGATGGTCGTCTATCAACAATCATAATAGGTTCAGAGTCCAAAACATGGTTTGAGCCTATAATCACCCAAATGTGACCCCTCAACATTCGCATGACTTATACAGTGTATGTTCACCCACGAGCTGGCTGAAACGTGCTCATCTCCACACCACAGCATGCCAACTGTCATCAGAGCGAATACCTGCTGTCGTTTGTCCCGTGGTCACTGGAATGAAATGCCAATCTGTAATTCAGAAGAGAATACCTTACCTGCTGTCCTATTCCCATGGACCCGTGAATGCCGTACAACCCCAGTATATCTCGCCCCTCCCCCTCTTTCCACTTCCCCTCAACAACCACCACCCAACCTTTACCCTGCTCACCGTCCCTTTGCCACCAACCCCTCTCTGCCCCCACTCTCATCCTCCCCCACACTCCACCCTGTCCTTGGCCAGGCTCCCGCCCCCATGATTTCCAAGAGTCAGTCTCTCTATCGATCCAACACAGAACCCCCACCTCATCCTATCCCCACATTCCACCCTGTATGGCCAGGCTCCGGCCCCCAGGGGGTTACCAAGATCTGTCTCTACTCTATCGATCCATCACAGGACCCCCGCGCCACAGAAGCGCCCCGGCGCTGTCTCTGCACGTCACTTCCAGTAGCATGTGCTGACGGCTGCTCCGATCTGATGCCTTGCATGCCTCTGATTCGCCCACTTACCAACAGCCACCAACAACAAACAACAACGACAACAACAACAACAAACGACAACAACAACAAACGACTACATCAACAGCAACACACATGACTAAACCTAGCAACAAAACAACGACGGCAACAACGACAGCACACCAACATGACAACAACACCAGTGACAGAACAGCAACAACGATAACGAACAGAACAACAACGACGACAAAAACCAACAAACAACGACAAAGCAAACAACAACGACGACAAACAACAACAACGACAAGCAAACGACTACGAGACGACAAATAACAACAAACAACAACAACATCACAACAACAACGACAACAATAACAACAAAGGTATTTGATATACTCTATGCTGACACAACGTGACTAAGACTTTTGGTCTGCAGACTTAAGATTTCGTGATCTATTCCCAGAGCAGTTCTAGGTCTACTGACATGCGAGTGGGCGTTCAGGGGGGGGGGTATCGCCGAGCTATCAAACTGACATTAGTCGTTGCAGTCACGTGAGTCTGTGCAACAACAACTGTACAATATCTTAAGACGTTTTCAGTTTGTTTTTCACATAGATTCTGTTATCTACAGACAACAGATCGTTCAGGTAGTCACATGTTCAGCTGTCTAATGATCATTAGTCGATTCAATCTAATATCCAAGACCATGTATTAGCGAGAACTCATCTGCTGACATCAGTCATTATTCAAGCACGTGAGATGTCCTACCCTGACAACAGACAATTAGCATTCAATGATTGGCCGAGCAGTTAGCAAGTCAGTATCATGGTAGAGGTGAGGAGAGGTCAGCCAATCAAGAGTAGTCCATTGAGAGAGGCAACCGCGAGGAGCCATCATGGGGCGAGCTGGCTGGAGTCCAGTATAGATATCGTACATTCTCTGATCTGTCTACAGACAGACATTGCTGAGCATGTCTACAGGACATACATTCTTTCCTTGCTGAGTGCTGTCCACTGACAATACAGTCGATGAGCATCTACTGACAATGTCTAGACGGTCGTAATCAGTCACGAGAGCTGTCTATCTACTGACCTCAACGTCGTTTCAATCACTGAGCTGTCTACAGACATGATTCGTTTCAGTTGGTTGATTCACTGAAGCTGTCACCTCTGACATCAGAGAGACAGTTGGCCGTTTCAGTGAGGGATGAGAGAAATGAAGTTGTTTTCATGAGCTGTCAAACAACGCTGACAATCAGTCGAAACAGCCACACCTCACACTCTCTTGTTCGTCGGTTTAAAAAAATCTCGTAGTTTGGATCTGTCTAACTGACATTAGAATGTATTTTCTATGTGTTCAAGAGAGAGAGAGGGTTCAGGGTAGTTCAGGTGTTTAGGTTATTTTGGGTGTGTGTTAGTTTCAGAAGAAGTCACTGAGCAGTCTAACTGACACTATAACATTCTGTAAACAAGAAGAAAACGTAAGATAAAAGAATCAGAAGTAAAAACAGCGTTGAAAGACTGAAAATAAAGATCCTATGGAAAAGAAAAGCGAAAACACACACATCAAACCTCACGAAGACAAAAAAGACGAAAATCCCGACGATCACGCGGGGTGGCGAGCGGTGGGAAGGGGGTTGTATGCCGTCGCTAGGACACATATCGTCAGACCCACTACTTGCCCACCTACTAACCCTAACGCAGACATAGTCCAGACACCCCAGCCGACACCGCACGCAAGCTCACGGGAGCCTTAGAGTGCATGGACGTCCCATGATGGTTTTGGCTTTGTATCTTTGCTTTGTTATAAGATCCTTTTTGCCAATTTGTCCTTGAGCTGATTTTGATTATTGAGGGCTGTGACCCCACCTTTACAATCTCTTACCTCCCGGTTCTGAGCTGACCCGAGACCAACTAGTCCTTTGTAGGTGGTGCAAGACACCATCCTATCCGCTAGTATTCGAGGTATAGAGGTTCGTTGATTCAGTATGGGGGTTTCACCTGAGGGATCTTGTCTACTGACATCAACTAGATGTTAAAGTAAACCCAAATAAGTCAGAACGTATCAGATCGCTGGAGTGCTAGACACCTGACAACTATTCGATAATACTAGTCGCTGAGGGAGAAACTTGGGCTCAACGTGACATCATCGATGAGTTTAAGAATCTAGTCATACATGACATCAGAACTGTAGTCGTACAGATCTGCTGAGGAAGGGCTGAGAAGGGGGAATGAGACTGAACTGTCTACAGACAATCGCGGTCAAACTGACTGAAACTATATCGAGATTCCGCACAGGGATCCACTGAGCTGTCTCCTGACATCAGTAGCGTATACAGTCGCTGAGATGACAACACTGACAAATCAGTCTCTGAGAACGTCTATAGACGATCAGATCTCGATTTCAGTCCGTGCTAGAGATGTACTTGTTCTACCTAGACATCAGGGATAGCGTTTCAGAGTCGCTGAGCAGGGCAGTCTACTGACATCATGTTGGAACACCGCTGGCCAGTTCTCCAGTGACATCCATTTTGGTGGACAGTCTCCTGAAGGGGAGTGCTGTCACCACTATCCCTGGACATCATTCGGGTCCATCGCTGAGCTGGTCTCCTGAACAATCATCGGTGAGTCGCTGAGCTAGCGTAATTGGCACTTGT
>JAFLJL010013023.1:5975-18566 GCA_018398815.1 Conus ventricosus
GGGGTTTAAAGATATGTTGGAATAACTCTTCAGTAAGTAATTCTTCTCCTTCTTTTTACTAAATAATCTTTTCAGCTTTTCTCTCCTCCCCCCTCCCCTCTCCTTCTCTCTCTCTCTCTCTCTCTCTCTCTCTCCCCTTCCTCCCCTCTCCGTTTTTCTCTCTCTCTCTCTCTCTCTCCCCCCTCTCTTTCTCCCTCCCTCTCTCTCTCTCTCTCTCTCTCTCTCTCTCCCATAGGAGACATAGAGAGAGAGAGGAGAGAGAGAGTGAAAGAGAGAGAGAGAGAGAGAGAGAGTGTGAGTGTGTTGTGTGTGTGTGTGTGTGTGTGTGTGTGTGGTGTGTGTGTGTGTGTGTGTGTGTGTGTGTGTGTGTGTGTGTGTGTGTTGCGTGTTTTTGGGTTTGTGTTTGGTGTGTTGCATGTTTGCGTTGGTGCCTATGTGCACAAGCGCGTGAGGCTCGAGCGTGTTCATGTTTGCACCCACCTGTGTATTGTTCTGTTGTTTTTAGAAATAAAGTATAAGGCGAAGCACAAACGCCCACACGGGAAATAATCGTCTGGAGGGACTATGATCAGCCCGTCTCCTCCCGTTTGCCCCTAAACAACAAGGGAACAGTTCCTTACACTTCAGTTTCTTTATTTCAATCCCGTCTGTATCCATCTATCTTAAAAAAAAAAAAAAACAGCACACAACTTCTTTCTCTCTCTGTCTCTCTCTCTGTCTCTCCCCTTCTCTCTCTCTCTCTCTCTCTCTCTCTCTCTCTCTCCTCTCTCTCTCTCTCTCTCTCTCTCTCTCTCTCTCTCTCCTGTGACCAGTGCAGAAACTGGCGGGAAAATAGTCCCTTCCCGCCGACAGAGGTTCACACGTCCTGGTATTTAAAACGAGCTTATTTTACATCGATATAGGGGTCCGTTGATTTGAGGGCCTCTTTCGTCTCCTCCCTTCCTTTAAAAACCCGTCTCGTTCATCACCACTCTACCCTACACATTCCCACATAGCCCCTGATGCCAAGGGGAAAAATTGCAGGCTCGCTTTGAAGACGACTGATATCCTAGAAATGAGAAACGATGCATTGCACATCAGTCTCTTGCTTAATACCCAGTCAAGTGCAAGCCCGTTTTCTCTTTGTTTTCTCTTTGAATTGTTCTCTATGTCTCTATTCGGCCTCAGTTTGCTTGTTTGTCTGTCTGTCTCTCAATGTTTCTTATTGTTACCATATCACCTCTGTCCTATCTCCCCCTCTCAACTCTCTCTGTCGCTTTCTTGTCTGTCTGTCTGTCTGTCTGTCTGTCTGTCTGTCTGTCTCTCTCTCTCTCTCTCTCCTCTCTCTCTCTCTCTCTCTTTTCTCTCTCTCTCCCCTCTCTCTCTCTCTTACACATTTCATTTCCCTGTCTGTGTCTGTATTTATTCTTATGTGGAGCCTGTGTCCACCAATACAATCTGGAGATCATTCATACAGGCGTTCAAAATATCTTTCATTCACCAAAGAGAAAAAAAAGAAGAAAACCCGAAGTATGTTCTGCTTGCCTGGCCATCTTTTGCATGAAACTGTCTGTCCCCTAACGTGATGATCAAATCAAAAGAAAAAACAAAGGGAAAAAGGGGACATTAAGATAAACAAACAAGAAAAACAAACAAAAAAACATATCTCTCTATCTATATGTTTCACCCTCTCTCTCTCTCCTCTCTCTCCTCTCTCTCTCTCTCTCTCTTTTCTCTCTCTTTTCTCTCTCTCCTCTCTTCTCTCTCTCTCACACACACACATTTCATTTTCCCATGTCTGTGTCCCTATTTTTTCTATATGTTGAGACTCTCTGTCTGTCTATCTGTCTGTCTGTCTGTCTGTCTGTCTGTCTCTCTTTTCTCTCTCTCCTCTCTCCTCTCTTATCCTCTCTCTCTCTCTCTCTCACACACACACCATTTCATTCCCATGTCTGTGTCCATATTTTTTCTATATGTGAGGACTCTCTGTTCTGTCTATCTGTCTGTCTGTCTGTCTGTCTGGTCTGTCTTCTCCCCTCTCTCTCTCTCTCTCTTCTCTTTTCTCTCTCTCTCTCTCTCTCTCTCTTACACACTTCATTTTTTATGTCTGTGCCTATATTTGTTCTATATGTACAGCTCTGTGTCCACCATTAGAATACTGCAGATCATTTATACAGGCGTTTAACGTATCTTTCACTCACCAAGGGGAAAAAAAAAAAGACAACACAAAAATGTTCTGCTTGCCTGGCCATCATTTGCATGAAACTGTCTGTTGCGTAACGTGATGATCAAAACAAAAGAAAAACAAGGGGAAAGGGAACATTAAGATAAACAAACAAGCAAACAAACAAACAAACATACAAGCAACTCGTCTTTCAATCAGCATCTTGATGCTCTCTATCCTGTACGGTCTCTCAACAGGCCCGCCCCCGCTCCTCTCCCTCTCTCTCCTCTCTCCTCTCTCTCTCTCATCTCTCTCCTCTCTCTCTCTCTCTCTCTCCTCGACTCTCTCGCGCTCTCGCTCTCTCTCTCTCTCTGTGCATGGCATGTGAACAAGAATCAACGTGATCTCTCTATACAGTTATGGTAGCGTACTCGGCACATTATGTGTTTGTGTGTGTGGGGGGGGGGGGGGTCCCTTGTCTGTCTGTGTTTCGTTATGTGATCAGTATACTAGGGCAATCAACGGTCAGGCTGGAACAAAAAGCGACTATAAAGCCCAAGCAAACCTTTTTTTTTCTTTTTTTATTTTAGCTCCACCTTTGAAATCCATTTTAGAACACCAATGTGCTGTTCTGAACAAGCAGTATCACACTGTAAGACCACTGATGTCGTGATAGACCTCAATCTCAATGTAGAACGTACTGCAAACCGTTGGATTTCTTCTAGGGCTTGTCCAGTCAATTGTTTCGACCGAGGGATGGAAACAAAAATCAGCATGAGTGGTCAGTCTTCCCATCCTGCTAAAGAAGCCATACTTGGATCAAAGCTGACCAACCCTAAAACCTATACATGGTTAATTCCATTAGCCATCCATACATTTTTTTTATAGCCGGTAAAGTCTCACCCTTAAAAGAACTAAGAAGATAATATTTTTTTTTTTTTTGATGTATAATACGGAAACCCAAGAAATTGACAAAACAGCTAACGTCTCATGGTTATATTTGCTCGAGTCTTTATGGTCCTGATCTTTAACTGGCTGCATTCCAAGCCGTTAAAGTTGATTTTGTTCCATTCTGGTGAGAATATCCTTGCATTTGAGTGCTGTGGTGTGTCAGATATATTTTGAGGGTCGCCTACCAAACCCATATCTCCCTCTTATATATTTATAATATAGTTATCCTAGGTAGTTCACTTTAAAAAATGAAATCAAACAAATCTCAAAATGACAAAAAAATAATTGTGAAAGCAACAAACCACAACATCTACAAAATGAAACTAAAGAGTACTCACCTTCACGCACTTCAAAAACATCCAAAAAATTACTAAAAAGCTGATAAACCGACATACTAGAACATTAGAAAAAAAAAAAGAGCTTGTGTCACACAAATGACTCTTTAGCATAGAGGTGGAGACAACACACAAGAGAAGCTTTCATAACACTTAAAAAGAACCACAAACCCAATTTCCTGAACAACCCACCATGTGCAATTGATATCCCCATCCAAATCATGATTAGAAAAATCAGCAAAAAAAATCTGTAGAAAAGCCATAAAAAACATAAGAGAGAACACTGAACTCACCATCGGAAAAACACATACGAAATCCATACAATGGTTCAAGAAACCTCAACAAGCATGATAATCCACGTTTTATAACATTTGAGATAGTAGACTTCTACACATCAATAATAAGATCTGCTCCCAAAGCTATAAAATTTGCCAGCAAATACACTGAAATATCAGGTCAGAAATGGAATCCATTTTCCATACAAAGAAAACGCTACACACGAGCAAAAATGAAATCTGGACCAAGAGCGCAAACAAAAATTCAAACTTTTGATGTCACAATGATCGTATGATGGTGCCGAAACTTGCGAACTTGTTGGACTATTCATACTAATCAAACATCAAAAACACATGGAACACAAGTCGGACTGTACAGGGATGACGGCCTCGCTGCGCTAAGCGACAACCCTAGAAACATTGAAAATAAGAAAAAGAACTGTTAAAATCTTCCAAAACCCAACATCTAAAAAGCACTATACAAGCAAATAAAAAGATAGTGAACTACCTGATATAACGTTTGACCACAACCAGCAACATATATAAACCATACAAAAAACCAAATGAACACCTGTCTATGTAATATCATACGTAACCATCCACCTCCATACTAAAAACAATACCCAGAGTGCATAAACAAGAGATTATCTAACCTGTCATGCAATATACAGCATTCAATAACGCTGCAGGCTGAATATCAGAAGCGTACAAACAAAAGTGGCTACAACTACAAACACAATATGACCCAGATAAGGACATAGCAGACACAAAAGAATCAGGAAAAAGAAAGATCAATGGTACAACCCCCCATATGACAGAAGAGTGAAAACAAATATAGGAAGAAGAATTCTTAGAATCCTAAACATCATCATTCCCAAAAGAGAGCACAAATTATCCAAGTATTCAACAAAAACAGCGTCAAACTATCATACTCATGTAGGCCCAACCTTAAAAACAATCAGATTCAACCAACAAAAGAAAAGCAGTACAGAAAAAACGAGGGTATGAAAGGAAAATCCTGCAACTGTATCAAAAAGAACAGTGCCCTCTGAGCAACAAATGCCTCTACAACAGCCATTGTGTACCAAGCACTGTTAACATCAGAGAACGCAGAAGAAACATATATAGTATCACTAAAACCAATTAAAACAGATATGCAAACCACTAACAGTCATTTAAACAAAGAAAGATACAAAAACCCAAACAGAATTGATAAATACCTCTGAAGCTCAAAGAGAAAAAGATAGACTACAATATATCCTGGAATATCATAGAAAAGCAGCACGATACAACAACATTTCAAAAGATGTAACCTTTGCTCAACAAAAAAGAACATAATACTCGTACCTAATAATGGCAAAACCACAACGGCAACTTTAAAAATACTCACTAGGATAGAAATGGTTCACAACTGTAGCACAATTGGAAATCCTATCAGGGAGACAAGAACCTAAACACACACGAAAAACACTGACCAGCACGGTATCAGACTACACAAGCATATAAAACACCGGCGCACAGACCCCCCCACATCCTGATGAGTGCATTGCATGAAACAGCGCTGAAGATATTTTAAACTACCTTTTAACAAATTGTTGCTCCCGTCAGGTTGAAGCATTTTTTTAATCTTTGCCTGGGATTTACTACACAATGTCTATATTCTTTAGAATCCTAACATCATCATCCCCAAAAAGCACAAATTATCCAAGATATTCAACAAAAACCTTCATCAAATTATCATACTCATTATGCCCCAAACCGTTTGTCAGGCATTTGTTTTGCTCAGAGGCACTGTTCTTTCTTGATACAGTTTGATACAGTTGCAGGAGATTCCTTCAATCACCCTCTTTTTCTCTGTAATCAGCTTTTTCATATATATTCTAGGAGATACTGGTTTCTGGCATCGGCCCTCGAATTATTTGGGATCCTCACTGTCATGCAGGGGGACTTCACTGTAGAAACTAAAGCTAGAACAACAACTGATTTTGTCTAGAGGTCCGAATTTCAATTACTGTCAAAGACAGGATTAACAGCACAATGTCAGCTACATGGAGCTCTCCCAAAATAGTCAGTGAAGAGCAGAATAAAAGGAAAAAAGACTAAAGTAACAGTGAAATCCCATTATTAAAAAAAAGTCCTTGATTACTGGATTACAATGGATATTTGTTCTAAGGTCCACGGTTTCAAACGATCAAAGAAATGGAGGTCAACTCTTCTGAGTAATCATAATTCATAACATCATACTAGTATACATCTCCACTGTATAGGTGGTTAAGAAAGTTCATTTACTCCTATAATGGGCGGGGGAGGGGGGGGGGGGGGGGGGGGACACAGAACAAGAAAATAGATTCATTGGCATGCACTCCATGACTTGTTCAAAAAGATGGGCGACTGTGTTTCCCATTCTGCACCCGCCTTTTTGCTTCCTTCTTGTCCTCTGGTCTCGCCTGGCTACCCACCTCTCTCTCTGTCCTCTCTCTGTCCCTCTCTGTCTCTCTCTGTCTCGCTTTCTCTCGTCCTCTCCTTTCTCTCTGCCATCTGTCTGTCTGTCTGTCTGTCTGTCTGGCTGTCTCTGTCTCTCTGTCTCTCTGTCTCTGTCTCTCTGTCTCTGTCTGGCGGTCTGTCTGTCTGTTCGCTCTCATCTCCTCCTCTCCTCTCCTCTCTTCTCTCTCCTCTCTCTCTCTCTCCAACCTCTCTCTCTCTCTCTCTCTTCAAAACGAGAAGCGTTAGGTCGATTTGTTACTAGTAGAGCTAAGAGATGAAATTAATTTCTTGTTTTGTTGGGCCCGCCCTCCAGGACTTAAGAGAAACTATCAAACATAAATAGACCAGATGTCAATAATTGATTGTACGTCTAGAAATGAACCACTCGTTTAAAACTTGCACGTTCATAGATGAAACTTTGAAAAGATTACCGAATCAGCATTATTTTAGCATGTGAACAGTTATAAAATGGTTTCTTGTTAATCGTCTTAGCAAGATGTATGAAACTTGATAGTAATATGTTAGAGTACGCCGAAGCAATTCCTTCATAAAAATTCGATTACCTTAACATATGTGTCTCCCCCGTCAGTGGCTTATACGAATAAATGAATCGTAATCGCTCTCTCTCTCTCTCTTCTCCTCCAATTCTACCTCTCCTCCTCTCTCTCTCTCTCTCTCTCTCTCTCCTCATCTCTCTCTTCTTCCTCTCTCATCCTCTCTCCATCTCTCTCTCTCTCTCTTCTCGCTCTCTGTCCCTCTTTCTCTCTCTCTCTCCCCCCATCCCCCCCCCTCTCTCTCTCTCTCTCTTCTCTCTCAACTCTTCTCTCGTCTCTCTCTCCCGTCTCTCTCTCTCTCTCTCTTCATCTCTCTCTCTCTCTGACAAGGTAGCGCTTGTGCAGAAAATAAACTTGTTTTACAACCATCGACTCTACGGTCTGACAGTTTTATGGCCTCTTCCCCCTGCAAAACTTTAGTAGAATTCCTATCTCGTCCTTGTCCATTCTTCCCGCACATTTCCACAAAGCCCCTGAGACCAAGGGAGATTGAGGGCTAGTTGTAAAGACTGATGAGAGGCTTGGTAGGAAATGACAAGCAAACATCTATACATCCTGTGCCTTGAGAATTGCGTCAATCTTGTTTGCTTCGATTCTTCCACGCTCATCCCTGTATGGTCTGTGACCCCCATTCAACCCCTTTACCTCTTCAACCTCCCTGCCTCTTGACCCACTCCATTTCTTCCTTTCAATTCCAGACTTCTATAATTATATGATTTCAGACCACGTGGTATTATGATCTTGATGTCTGATTAAACTTTTTTGTTATACAGTAAACAGATACTGCAGAGAAACAACAGAATATCGCAAGGTCTCTCTCTCTCTCGTCTCTCGTCCTCATGTCTCCTCTCTCTCTCCTTCTCTCTCTCTCTCGATCTCTCTCTCTCGCTCCTCGCTCACTTCTCTCTGCCTTGAACTAATGCGACTTTGTATCTGTGATCTAAGTAGACAAAACCGTTTAGTACCACCTCACCTAACTGCCTCTGTGTCCTGTCTTGAGCAATCACCATACGTAAACGTTTGAAGGTAACCCGCTCCACGAATGGGAGTTTAAATGTTTCATTACTTTACGCAGCCGTGTTCTATTTGCCTAATTCCGGTAGACATTGTTTGTTTGGTTGTTGTTGCTGTTGTTGTGTGTGTGTGTGGTGTGTGTGTGTGTGTGTGTTGTGGGTGTGTTGTGTGTGTGTGTGTGGTGTGTGTGTGTGGGTGGTGTGTGTGTGTGTGGGTGTGTGTTATGTGTGTGTGTGTGTGTGTGGTTGTGTGTGTGTGTGTGGCATGTGTGTGTGTGTGTGTCCTGTGTGTGTGTGTGGAGTGTGTGTGGTGTGGGTGTGGTGTGTGTGTGTGTGTGTGTGTGTGTGTGTGTCGTGTCTGGTCTCTGTTGTGTGTGTGGTTGAGTGTGTGTGTGTGTGTGTGTGTTGTGTGTGGGTTGTGTGTGTGTGTGTGCGTGCGTGCGGGCGTGCGTGCGTGCGTGCGTGCGGGCGTGCGTGAGAGAGTGAAGAGAAGAGAGAGAGAGAGAAGAGAGAGAGAGAGAGGACAGAGATAGAGACCGAGAGACAGAGACAGAAGGGAGATAGAAGAGATAGGCATATTTCCGTGCTGTGTGTATGATCTGCTCTCTCTCTCTCTCTCCTTGCTTTCTCTTTCTTTCTTTCTGTCCTGTCTGATTTGTCTCTCTCTCTCTCTCGTCCTCTCTCATCTCTCTTCTCCTCTTCCTCTCTCTCTCTCTGGAGTGTTGTGTGAGAGAAGAGGAGAGGTGAGAGAGAGAGAGAGAGAGAGAGAGAGAGAGATAAAGTGAGAGAGAGAGGTACTGTCTGGTCAGAATGCCACAGACAAGAGCAGTTAACAATCCAACAATGGCAGGTGGATTTTACCCCAATCTTGAGTTCCATTTCAAAACACTATGTGCCTGTGGTCAATTATCCTTACTATGCTCCCAAACCTTTAAAATCCTGGAGAGGTCAATTCACTGTGCTAGGAACCCAGACGGTACTTTTTATTGTTTCAGGCAATAAGAATGGCAAGACGAAATCAAGGTGGGTCAAGTACCTTTGTTTTTATTTTTTTTGTCAAGAAGCCATACCCTGTTACGAAGGAACTGCCGGCCCGGCCTAAAGCTATCTTGCATCAAGTCAGGTTGAGAGCAATACAAACTATCTTTATCTTTTAGGATGTCCCAGAAGATTGTAAATTAGAGAAGAAGAAGAAAAAAAAGATCGACCTGTCTTCAGGACTTGTGCATAAAACGAAAGATAATATAAATACGACGTAATTAGGCAATGACGTATTAAAACATACGTAACGGACGAGACTGTTAACGGTGTGTGGTGTGGTGTGTGTGGGTGTGTGTGTGGTGTGTGGTGTGTGGTGTGTGTGTGTGTGTGTAGCGTGCGTGCGTGCGTGCGTGCGTGCGTGCGTGCGTGCTGCGTGCGTGCGTGCTTGTGTGCGTGCGTGCGTGCGTGCGTGCGTGCTTGGCGTGCGAGGCGTGTGCGGCGCGGCGCGCGCGCGTGTGTGTTGTGTTTGTGTGTGGTTGTGTGTGTGTGTGTGTGTGTGGTGTGTGTGTGTGTGTGTGTGGCTATGCGTGTGTGGTGTGGTTGTGTGTGTGTGTGTGTGTGTTGTGTGTGTGTTGTGTGTGTTGTGTGGTGTGGTTTGTGGGTTGGTGTGTCGTGTGTGTGGTGGGGTAAAGGAAAAATAGAGACAAATTAAAAATTTTTTAAAAAATAGAAACACAGAAATAAGACAGAACAAAAAAGAAAGGAGACAGAGCTGTAGAGGAGGGAGTTGTAATGCTTGTAAAGGGGCGCTTGAGAGCATGTGAAAGAAAGGGAGAAATGAGTGGTAGGGGTCTTATGTTGGGAAAGGGGGGCGCTTGGGGTATGATGAGGGGAAAAAAAAAACCAAAACAAAAAAACAAGAAACCAAAAAAGATGTGGCAGTGAGGGGTGTAGGTGGGATGTTGGTGTGTGGTTTGGGGGTGGGGGGGGGGGGGGGAAAAACCCCTTTAGGTCATGCGGATTGTCCACTTCATGTGCCCACGAGTATGCTAGCTGGATGGGGGGAACGGTGTTGGGGGGGAATATTATGCTTTACCCCGTTATCTTTTTTTTCAATGTATGTTGCACAGGGGGTGTGATGTAAAAAAAAATGATGGGATGGGAAAAAAAGGGGGGGGGGGTGTGAGAGAATGGAAATCCGACCGTACGTGCGAGAGAAAATTTTTGCATATTCGTAAGTAATACATTAACGGTTGTCTGGGTTTAAAATCTCTCTTCTCTCTCTCTCTCTTTTCTTCCTTTTCTCTCTCTCCCCTCTCTCTCTCTCCCCTCTCTTTTCTCTTCTCTCCCCTCTGTGTTGGTTTTTTGGTGTGTGGTGTGTGTGTGTGTTGGGGTGTGTGTGTGTTGGTGTGTGGTGTGTTGTGTGTGTGTGTGTGTGTGTGTGTGTGTTGTGTATGTGTGTGTGTGGGTGTGGGGTGTGTGGTGGTTGTGTGGTGTGTGTGTGTGTGTGTGTGTGGTGTGCGGTGCGTGAAAAAGGTGATCGGGGAGTGACATTCCATCCATCACTGTCATGCAGTCCCCGGTGAGACGACATTTACTAAAACAGGTGCAACAAAGAATTTTGAAAAAACAATAAAATTCCGTTTTTTCAAGGAACGGTGTAACATGACTCTTCTCTCTGTCTGTCTCTGTCTCTGTCTGTCTGTCTGTCTGTCTGTCTGTCTGTCTGTCTGTCTGTCTGTCTGTCTCTCTCTCTCTCTCTCTCCTCTCATCTCCTCTCTCTCTCTCTCTCTCTCTCTCTCTCTCTCTCTCTCTGTATGTGTGTGTGTGTGTGTGTGTGTGTGTGTGTGTGTGTGTGTGTGTGTGTGTGTGTGTGTGTGTGTGTGTGTGTTTGTGTGTGTGTGTGTGTGGTGTGTGTGTGTGTGTGTGCACGCGCGAGTGCGTGTTTGTTGGGTGCATGCTCACGCATGCTGCATGGTTTACTATGTGCCTGTGAACATGAGCGCGTGAATGCTTGAGCGCTCTCGTGTTCGCACCCATCAATGTATTGTTCTGTTGCTAACAAATAAAGTATAGCGTTACTCGCAACAGAAATACAGAAAGGAATCTGGAGGACGATTGAGCAACCCGTCTTCTCAGGCTTGCTCTGAACAACATTGACAGTTCCTTTACACGTCACTGTGTTTCTTTATTTCTCTCTTATCCATCTATCTCCAAAATTCCATCACTTAAACTCTCTCTCTCTCTCTCTCTCTCTCTCTCTCTCTCTCTCTCTCTCTCTCTCTCTCTCTTCCCTCCTCCTCTATCTCTCTCTCTCTCTCTCTCTCTCTCTCTCTCTCTCTCTTCTCTCTCTTCTCTTCTCTCCTTCTCTCTCTCTGAAAGTGCAGAGACTGTGGCAGAAAATGTCCCATGCCCAAATGTCGTTTTAGGGAAACGAACTTATTTTACATTGATCTCCTGTCGGTCAGTTTACGGCTGTTCCATCTCCTGCCTCTCCTTTCAGACTCCATCTCGTTCATCACCATTCTTCCTACACATTCCCGCACAGCCCTGAGACCAGTGGAGAAATTGAGGGCTAGCTTTGAAGACGAAGATATTCTAGAAAAGAAAAAAACATTGTAAAGCAATCTTTGTTTAAATGTCCAGTCGAGTGCAAGACCGTTTCCAGCTTTGTGCTCTTGTTTGTCCTCTCCGTCTCCTTATTTGCTTCAGCTAGCTTGTTTGTCAGCCTGTCTCTCTGTGTTTTCCTATCATTGGCATTTCTCTCTCTCTCTTCGCTCGCTCGCTCTCTCTCTCTCTTCTCTCTCTCTTCTTTTCTCTCTCTCTCTCTCTCTCTCTCTCTCTCTTTTCTCTCTCTCTCTCCCCTCTCATCTCTCTCTCTGTCGGAATGCCAATATGGCTGCACCAACCAAGCAGTATCTTACCGAAGACGACTTCTGTCTAGACGGACTCACCGAAGTGTACGTACTGCCAACGTTTTGGCTTCGTCTAGAACTGAAAACAAATTACGAAAGCCAGTAAGATGGGAGAGAAATCAATATGAGTGATCAGTGTACCCGCACTCTGCTGAAGAAAGCATAAATTGGGATGGGACTCGTAAAAGAAACAAAAAGCTGATTGATATTAATGTATTGTCATCGACACATTTTGTTCCTATCCCAATCACACCTGACCATCTGAAAGAATTTCAGATGACAGTACATTATCATTTTGCGAATGAGAATAAATACATGAACAAATTCGAAATATTTTGGATAATTACATGTTCGTTGTTTTTCTTCTATTCTTTCACCACGTCATGCCAAAGCCTTTGAAGTGTAATTCCGTTCCATTCTGGTGAGAATACTATTTCGTAATTGGGAGACAGTGTGTGACCGATGTGACAGAGATAACCTATGGGCCCCTTACTGAAATACCAAGGGTCTTTTACGATAGAGACTAAAGCTAGAAACAACAAATCTTCTGTCAAATACGTCTATAATCCATGCTGTAAATGAGAGTTTAAACACAAATAAAATGCATGACCTCCAGAGTAGTAAGTGAAGAGCATACTAGAATAGGAAAGGATAAAGAAACGCAAACAAATCCATGAACAAAATCCTTATTGAATATGCTAAGAAAGAATTGATCTTAAGCTTTACGATTTCAAACGGATGCAAAGACACTCAAATGACCCAAAGCTCGAGTGGTTAGTCTTCTCTAGATAATTCAGACATCGTAAATTACATATCCCTTGGAGGCGGTTGAGACATGTGGGGGGGGGGCCATGGGTGGTGAAGATGCATTGTCTGTTTGTTCAAAAGGACGGGACGTGCCTCCTGACACATTGATTTTGGTTCTTTTGGAACTTTTAGA
>JAFLJL010013026.1:0-16935 GCA_018398815.1 Conus ventricosus
AAATCACAAAACACAATCATCCCTAGAATTCTTCAATCTTTTAAGAGCAATTTCAATATTTTAGTGATCTCAGTCTTGTGTCTGTCTTTGTCTTTGTCTCTGTCTTAGCCTGTCTGTCTGTCTCTCTCTCTCACTCTCTCTCTCATGGAATATCATCCAAAAAGGTCTTTACCTTTAAGGCAATGTGCTGCAATGAAATATGTCAACACTGGGTCATTTGGGCTATTTTTAGATTTTCACATTTTGACCAACTACAACATGTCTATTTTCATATTTCATACTTAAATTGCACTAAAATGATGTGATTTTGAAATAAAAGTGCTTTTAAAAACCTAACCCATTTGTGTTTGCTTTCGTTTAGTCAGAAAGTGTGTGAAAATGCCGATTTTCCGACCCTAGCAACAGGCATTTCTTCTTCCCGAACCTCGTGGTGTCGCACAACAAAGGAAACTAGATTGTCTCCCCTATACACCATACAGCGGAGCTTTACCACAAAATCGCACTCAATTCCGGCTTGAAGTCGTTATAGATCATTAGCATATGACCGCATTCTCCTTGTATGGAGAATGATCCTGATTCGCTGATTCGGTCACGTGCCACCCGCAGCTTTGCAAATGGCGATTGTTTACATCGTGTTCGATCGAAGACCAGAGTTAAAAAAAAATGGCTTGCGTGAAAAAGTCTACGATTCAGTCGGCTAAGAAAAGCAGGTCGAAGCGAAAAAAACACACCTCGCGTATGCAAGGGATTGTAAAGCTTCGCAAGAAAGGGGAAGATCGACGAGAACTGCCCTGAGTATGACCTGATGTCAGTGCCTTCAACAAGCAGTGCTTAGAAATTCGTCAATACCATCAACATCAACACGTGTTCAGGATTCTGTGTTAGGAGGTAAAAACCGCACACAGTTCAAACATCAGTCATAATATGGAACTGTCAGCAATCTGGAGAGTGCCTCTACATCAGCTTTTGGTGACTGTGTCGAGGAGAGTATAATTGTCGAAGAGAGGGATTGCAGACTTCAGTTGTGTTGACAGATTTGTAAAAAAAAAAAAAAAAAAAAAAAATGAAACGTTGTGTTTTAGGACTGATAAGAAGAAACCATGTGGGTTAGCTGTGCACGGATATGTGTACTGTTATACCTGTTAACAAACTGTAGAAGGCACAGAAGATTTTTTAGCAGAGAGAGGTGGTGGAGAGATGAAAGATTATACTATCAATAGGCAAGCTGTGTATTCTGCAGTGGTGTGTGGTTGGGAGCAACAAGTTTCAACAAATTTTGTGAAAGCTTGGGTCTCCAAAGACTGCACCACAAAACGTTTCATATGAAAGCAGACAAACTAGAGGACTTTGAAAGACAGTTTGGACTGATGGGGGTTGTGCTACTTCCGGTCGGGAGCAAAATTGTTTTCGCTCTCCAAAACTTTGTGAAGTTTGTTGTTATTTAATTAATTTTGGGCATTTAAGTATTTAGAATATATTCATTGAAAGTGCAGAATACTGTTATTTTCATCTGATAACTTTAGTGGCATTACTTTTCCTGTTCTGAATTAATTTCGACTTATGTGTTCAGGAGTGAACTGATTCATATAGTAAACAGCAATGGCGGACGTGAGCTTGTGGCGGCGAAGGTGAAAGTAAGATGCCATCATCCATCGTCACCTCGTCCAGTCAATTAATTTACTTTGCCTGTGAACGCTACATGTATGGACATAGTGATACGTAATCTGTTTTTGAGGTGAGTGCTACTGTCTCCCTGAACTCTTACTGTGGATCTGGAAGCAGAATTCCATAAACAGTTGAACTTGTCGTCTGCTACTGGCTGAAGTGCCATCATGTTCCAGCATAGACATGCTTGAGAAAACTCTGTTCCTTCTTGTGTTTTCTTTCTTTGTAAAAAAGACTTTTGTTATGATGCCATACCACCATCTGACTTCTTCTGTTTCAATTCAGATCATGTAAATTTCCGAAAGAAGACAGTCTTCCGGACACTGGTACTGGCCTGTGTTTGGTCACCAGCGCATTAACAGCGAAGGGTAGTAAAAGATACTACATCAGCAAACATGGTGCTCACCATCGGAAAAGACTAGTCCTCCTATATCTAAACCCTTCTTCTGATCCTTTTCTCCTATGCCCCAGAGCCAAACCCAGGACCCTCCCATACCTCTGACCCAAATGAAAGCCACTATCCTTGCGGAACTTGCGACGCTACTGTTGGCTGGACTGAAAATGCTGTCGCCTGCGATACCTGTGGAATGTGGTTTCATGCGCGCTGTCAGAGTATTCCTTCTCTCAGCTATGATAAGCTTCATCAAGAGAACGTGTCCTGGCACTGTGCTATCTGTGG
Organism: Conus ventricosus; assembly: GCA_018398815.1. NCBI lineage: Eukaryota > Metazoa > Mollusca > Gastropoda > Neogastropoda > Conidae > Conus > Conus ventricosus. The sequence goes on from JAFLJL010013026.1 coordinate 2,345, forward strand.
CAACCCAAACAGCCTGACAGTGTTTGACCTTCACGGTGTTGACTGGCCCAACAGCAGCAATTCACAGCTTGAAGAGGATAGAAACTCGGTTGCAGACAGTTCGTGTAGTACACCGACCGAAACAAGCTTCCAACCGCAGCATGCCTCTACTCCCACCAGAGCAAGTCAGCAGAATAAATGGAAAAGACAGGCCCCTGCGCATTATAAACGTCAATTTCCAATCTTCAGTGGGAAAAAGAGCAAATACGCAATACCTGGTTGATGACGTGAAACCGGATATCTTGTTGGGCACTGAGACGTGGCTGAATGACACTATTACTGACAATGAGATCTTGCCGGATTTCTACACTGTTTACCGTAGAGACAGGGGTAGGCTAGGCGGTGGAGTACTCATAGCAGTACGAAACAACCTGAAGAGCTTCAGAGAACTATAAAACCTTCATTCTGGGCCACTTTCGCCCTCAACCAGTTTTCGGGCGAAAGTGGCCCAGAATTAAGGTTTTATAGTTCTCTGACAAGTAAGACGTCAATAACCAAAAAATAACGATTATCTACAAACAAACATACTGTGCAGGGTTATCCATTTTAATACTAATTTACTAAAGTTTTCAGAGAGTAGCGTAGGAAAGTAGCCGGGACTGAACACGCCCCATAGAGTAACGTAGGGAAAAGCAGCCGTGACTGAACGCGCTTCATATACAAACGGTGTCTGTTCCCACGGCTCTCTTTTCAGTACTGTCAACTCTGCCAGGGCGGTGTAAGCTTTTAATTGCTAGTTGCCGGCCTACCTGCCCAGCACTTGGGGTGTCACAAAATATAGCTGCAGTTTTAGAAGACAGTGCGGATTCTAAGTTAGAAAAAGTTTTTGAATCACAAATGCTTTTTCAACAGCTTTATAGATTAAATTGTGCGGAAGACATGGAATCAGCTACAACTTTATATATAACCACACACACACAAACACACACACACAAACACATACACACACAAACACGCACGCACACACACGTACACACACCCACACACACACACATACACACACACACGTATGCACGGCTAGATAGAACACAGCGCAGGCCGGCGGCTCGTTTGCAACTGTGCGTCTTCCTATGTTGTGGCCAAAAATCAATAAACCATGCCTCGCGAGCTTACTGCGTTTCGTCTCTTACCTGGCCAAGTGCGCTGCGGGCAACTTGCCATTATTGCGTTGGGCCAAAAACCACCATGGAGCATTTTAGTGATCTCAGTTCTTGTCTGTCTTTGTCTTTGCTCTGTCTTAGCCTGTCTGTCGTCCCCTCTCTCTCACTCTCTCTTCATGGAATATCACCCAAAAAAGGGTCTTTCCCTTTTAAGGAAAGGTGCTGTTTTTAAATTTGGCCCAAACACGGGGTTTTTGGGGCTTTTTTTTGTTTTTTTCACATTTTGCCCAATTTAAACATGTTATTTTCATATTTCATACTTAAATTGCACTAAAATGTTGTGATTTTGAAATAAAAGTGTTTTAAAAAACCCCTTTAACCCCCAATTTGGTTTGTTTTCTTTTTATTTTCAAAAGTGTGTGAAAATGCCAAAATTTCCGCCCCCTAGCAACAGGCTTTTCTTTTTTCCCGAACCTCGGTGTGCCAACAAAAAAAAAACTTTTTGGGGTCTCCCCTATAAACCCCCTTACAGCGGAGCTTTACCAAAAAATTCGCACTCTTTCCGGCTTGAAGCGTTATAATCTTTTGAAAGGGGACCGCATTCCCCTTGTATGGAGAATGACCCTGATTCGCTGATTGGGTCACGTGCCCCGCAGCTTTGCAAATGGCGTTTGTTTACTTCGTGTTCGATCGAAGCCCAGATTTAAAAAAAAATTGGTTTTGGCGTAAAAAAGGGCAAAGGGATTCAGTGGGCCCTAAGAAAAGCGGGTCGAAGCAAAAAAAACAAACCCCCTCCGCGGTTGCAAGGGATTGAAAAGCTTCGCAAAAAAGGGGGAAAGATCGACGAAAACGGGCCCCTGGTATGACCGTTGTCATTTCCCTTCAACAAGAGTGTTTGGGTTTTGTCAATCCCATCAAACAACACTTTTTCAGGATTTTTTTTTTAGGGGGTTAAAAAACCCCCCACCCAGTTCAAACTTCAGTCATAATAGGGAAACTGTCAGAAAATTGGAGGGGGTCCCTCTACATCGTTTTGGGGACTGGTCGGGGAGTTTTAAAATTGTCGAAGAGGGGGGATTGCAGACTTCTTTGTGTTGACAGATTTGAAAAAAAAAAAAAAAAAAAAAAAATAAAACTTTGTGTTTTGGGACTGATAAAAAAAACCCAAAGGGGTTAGTTTGTGCACGGAATGTGAAATGTTAACCTTTTTAAACAAATGGAAGGCACAGAAGTTTTTTTTTTTAGCGGGAGAGAGGGGGTGGAAAAGATAAAAAGATTATACTAAAATGGGAAAACTTGTTTTCCCTGCGGGTGTGTGGGGTTTGGGGAGCAACAAGTTTCAAAAAATTTTTTGTGAAAGTTTGGGTCCCCAAAAGACGGCACCCAAAAACGTTCATATGAAAGCAAAACAAATAGGGGCCTTTAAAAGGACATTTGGGACGGGGGGGGGGTTTTGTCAAACTTCCGGCGGGAAAAAAATTGGGTTTTCGCTCCCCCAAATTTTTGGGGAATTTTTGGGTTGTTTTTTAATTAATTTTGGGCATTTAAGTATTTAAAATATATTCATTGAAAGTGCGATACGGGTTATTTTCATCTGATAATTTTTAGTGGCTTATTTTTTCCTTTTCCCTGAATTAATTCACTTAGGGTGTTGGGGAAGTGAACTGATTCATAAGAAAAACAGAAATGGCGGACGGGAGCTTTGGGCGGCGAAGGTGAAAGTAAATGCCACATCCATCGTCACCTGCCCGTAAATTTAAATTTACTTTGCCTGTAAACCGCTAAATTTATGGACATAGTAACGTTTTGTTTTTGGGGTGAGGCAAACTGTCCCCCTGAACTCTTACGTGGATCGGAAAGCAGAATTCCAAAAAAACATTGAACTTGTCGTCTCTACTGGCTAAAGGTGCCATCAGGTTCCAGCATAGCATCCCTTGAGAAAACCTGTTCCTTTTTGTGTTTTTTTCTTTGTAAAAAAGATTTTTGTTTTGATCCATACCCCATCTGACTTCTTCTTTTTTCAATTCAGTCATTAAATTTCCAAAAGAAGACGTTTCCGGGAAACATTTGGGTTACGGGCCTGGGTTTGGTCACCAGCGCATAAACAGCGAAGGGTAGTAAAAAAATATACATAAACAAAAATGGGGGTCACCTTTGGGAAAAAAGACTAGTCCCCTATTTCAAACCCCTTCTTCTGACCCTTTTCCCCTATCCCCCAGAGCCAAAACCCGGGCCCCTTTCCCTACCTCGGACCCAAAGGAAACCATATCCTTGCGGAATTTTTTGCGACGCTAAACTGTTGGCTGGACGGAAAATGTTTGTCCCCTGCGAAAACCTGTGGAATGTGGTTTCATGCCCCGCTGTCAAAAGTATTCCTTCTTCAGCTATGATAAGCTTCATCAAGAAATGCCCCTGGCACTTTTGCAAATCTGTGGCAACCCAAACACCTACATTTTTGACCTTCACGGTGTTGACGGGCCCCAAAAGCAGCTTTTCACAGTTTTAAAAAGAGGATAGAAACTGGGTTTGGCAGACATTTTTGTAGTACCCCCGACCAAAACAAGCTTCCACCCGGGCATGCCTCTACCCCCACCAGAGAAAGGGCAGCAAAATAAATGGAAAGACAGGCCCCTGCGCTTTTAAAACGTCAATTTCCAATCTTCGGGGGAAAAAAAAGAAAAATTTCGAATCCCTGGTTGATAAACCGTAAAACCCGGAAAATCTTTTTGGGGCACTGAGCGGGGCCCTGTTTTGACACAAACGGGACAATGAGATCTTCCCGGATTTCTCCCTTTTTAGGGGAGAGACGGGGTGGGCAAAGGGGGGTGGATTTACCAAAAGGCAGTACGAAAAAAACCTGAAGAGCTTCAAGAAACTAAAAAAACCTTCATTCGGGGCCATTTTCCCCCAACCATTTTTCGGGGGGGAAAGGGCCCCAAAATTTAAAGGGTTTTTTATAGTTCTCTGAAAAGTAGACGTCAAAAAACCAAAAAAAAAAAACGTTTAATTCCCCCCCCCAAAAACATCTGTGCAGGGTTATCCTTTTTTTTTCTAATTTACTAAAGTTTTCAGGGTAGCGTGGGGGAAAGTACCCGGGGGGATGAACCCCCCCATAGGTAACTTGGGAAAACCCAGCCTGACTGAACGCGCTTCTTAAAAAAAAGGGTTTGCCCTGTTCCCACGGCTCTCTTTTCAGTACTGTCAACTCTGCCGGGGGGCTGTAAAGCTTTTAATTGCTATTTTGCCGGCCTACCCCCCAAGCATTTGGGGGTTTTTGCCCAAAAATATGCTGCGGTTTTTAAAAAAACATTTGGCGGATTCTAAGTTAAAAAAAAGTTTTTGAATCACAAATGTTTTTTTTAAAACACTTTATAGAAAAATTTGTGCGGGACAGGGAATCACTACAACTTTTTTTTAAAACCCACACACACACAAACACACAAACAAACCCATCCCACACACAAACACGCAGCACAAACACGTACACACCCCACACAAAACCAACAACCCCACACACCGTATGCCCCGGCAAATTGAACCAGCGGGGCCGGGGGGTCGTTTTGCAACGGGGTCTTCCTATTTTTTGGGGCCCCAAAAAATCAATAAACCCATGCCTCGCGAGCTTACGGGCTTTTCGTCTTTTACGGGCCCAAGTCCCCTGCGGGCAATTTGGGCCCATTTTTGCGTAAGAAAATTGTTGGGAATTTTCTTAGACTGTTTACGTGGCACTCCACGCAACACTACCGTTTGGCAAACCCGGGCCATTTTACCCCAGGTTTCCAAATTGGAGAGGGCCCGTCCCTTTGGTTTAAGGGGAACAACTTTTTTTAAAGGGAGGTTCATATGCAACTAAAAGCTTATGAGGGAGTATATAAACAAAAAAAAATTTTGGGTGGGGCGCTTTTTTTTTCCCTTGTAACCAAAGAGCGTTTTGCGTTTTGGAAGGGGGGGGAAAAGAAAGAAAAACGAGAACTAAAAAATTAAAACGAATACACAGTCCCTTTGAAACTTGTGGTTCTACAAAAAAGATTTAGAAAAAAGATTTGGGCAAAATTACTAAAGAGTTTTTGAGGTTTTGAAAATTTTTTCGACGTTGACGAAATGTTCCTTTTTTTCCCAAAGTGGGGGTTTTTTTTTACTAAATTTTGGCAAAGAAAAATTTATCCATAATGCTCGGATTAGGGGTAAATGCCTTGAAAGGCGCAAAAAATGTTTCAAGTAAAAACCCAACTGGGCCCTGGGGGGGAGGAGGGGTGGGGTAAAATTTTTTTTTGTGCAAAAGGGGAAGTTTAATAAAACTCTTTGTTGTGGGGGGCAATCTGGGGTTTTAAAGGGTTACCCTTTGTCTGCTCCCATAAATAGCCGTTCATGCTGTGAACCCCTTTATTTTCGTAGCAAGAGGTCTGGGGTGAAGTTAGCCTTGCTGACTGCTACTAAAAATAGCCGTTCAGCTGTAAAAGGCCTTTTTTTTTTTTCTTTGCAAGGGGGCCCCTGGGGTTTAAACCCACCTTGCTTAAATACCCTTTCCCGGCGGGGAACCCCCTTATTTTAGCAGCAAGGGGGGTCGGTAAAATCCGTTTTGCTATAAAAACCTTTTCAGGCGGTGAACGCCTTTTTAAATTGTAAAAAAGAGGGCTACGGAAAAATTCCCCGCCTTGCTATAAATAAGGCCGTTCAGGCTGTGAACCCCTTTATTTTAGCGAAAAGAGGGTGCGGAAAAACCCGCCTTGCTAAAAATTAACCGTTCATGCGGTGAACGCCTATTTATAGTAGCAAGAGGGCTACGGTACTGTGAAACTCCCTTATTTTGGGGGGCCCACTAAGGGGGGTTAACTCCTGCGAAACCCCCCCCCCACGACGCAGGGTCTCCCCCCCCCCCCCCCAAACGCACGCCCACTTAACCCACCCTAAGTCTTTCACAATTTTCCACCTCAAGTCTTTTTAAAAATTTAAATCCTCAATCTTTTCACAAGTCATCCTTAAATTTCTTCAAAAATTTCTTACTTAAGCCCATTCAAGTTTTCACAAGTCTCCCCAATTCATTTAAAAGTTTTACTTAAGTCATCTTAAGTCACCCCAAGTCACCCAATTTTTTACCCAAGTTAACCTAAGATCATGCTAAGTCCCTCCCAAAATAAAAACCAAGTTCTTTTTTTTAAATATCTTATAATTATCAAAAAAAATACAAGCTATGGGTTTTTTCTTAAATATAGTGGGCTAATATTTGTACACACACCCTCAAAAAAAAGTGTTTATCGTTGAGGTTTTCTTGCTCAGCGTTCTCGGGATAGAAACTAAAGGGAATCCCTTTCATCCGAAGCAAACCCCAGGAAATTTCAAAATTTGGGCTATGGAAATGTCCCTTTTTTAGACTCCATGTCCTTTTTTTTTTGAAATTTATCATTTTATAATACGCCATGATCTTTTTTTTTTAATTAAAAAAAATTTAAATTTTAAATTCTTAAAAAAAAATTTTTACATTTTTAAAGGATCAAAAAAGATGTTTTTTAAATTGGGGGGTTTTTTTGGGGTTTCAGTTTTTGTTCCGGGTTCTGTATTTTTGCGGTGGGGGGGATTGTTTTTTGGGGTCTTGTTTTTGGGCCCGCGTTGTTTTATATTTTTTATAACCGTAATAACGCCCCCCGCAGCGCAAGGGCGCCAAAAAAAGGCCAAAAAAGTTTTAAAATTTAAATTTACCCTGAAGAAATTTGGGGCTTTTAGGGCTTGTATTTCCCCTGGGTTTTTAGGGGCATTGAATTTAAATTGTTTTGGGGGTTTGGGGGTGTTTGTTTTTATGATGGTTATATTCTTTTAAAAATTAATTTTTTTTGTCCTTTTTCCCCTCTGCTAATTTTTTTCCCGCTTTAAAAATCGCCCCCGGAGAGGATTTTTTTTCACGGGCCCCCAAAAAGGTTTTATGTTTTCCCGCTGATTTTCCCGGCTTGGTTTCTTTCTCCCCCTGATTCTGATTCTGCTGATTTCCAGATCGTTCATTTTGAAGGGAAAAAAAATTATATGATTTAAAAGTAATTAATCCCCTGATTTAAAGGCGAAAAAAATTTTTCCAAACCCGTAATTTAAATCACACCCCAGAGACTCTTAAAGTCCCTTTTTTTTAAAAAATGGATCTTGCGTTAAATCATACGTAAAATTTTTTTCAGAATCAATGGGGGGCAAATCTACTTTACTAGTTAGTGTACAAACTAAGAGCCGTTTGCCCCCACTTTTACCAAATTTTCGGGCCCCAGCTGCGCTTCATACCTGTTATGATACTTTATTTTTGTTTGCGGCGACATCTGTTGAATCTGTTTTTAAAGCTGAATTTTAGTTTCCCGAGGAACTGGGTTTTTTTTTTCCCCCATGCCCGCCCAAAAGAATACAGCCCCTCCTTTTTTTGGGGATAAAAAACTTGTCATCAACTTGGGGGCATTCATAATTCAGGAAAAGGGTTTTGGCCCCCCCGTAAACTGTAGTAGTCATCATGTTCATGTTTTTTTAAAAATTATAATTTTTTTTTATTTTATTAAAAAGAGCACCGAAAAAAAAATGTTGCTAACCTTGTATAAATTCGGTTATTGGTGGTCTAAATGTAGGAAATCAAAGCTTGGTAAAAGGTTGTTAAGAATTAAAAAACAGATCTTGGGCAAACTAGACTTTTTAGGGGTTCCCGCAAAAACTGAAATTTTAATTGGCCCGCCCTTCCCGGGTTCCACGAAAAAATTTTTTAGGTTTAAACAAGGGAAAAAATTCCAGACAATATAAAAATGTAAGAAAAAAAAAAACATTTATTAAAAAAATTTGGCCCTTTATCGCAATATGATAGGGGGCGCTGTGGTGAAAAAGGGGCTTGCTTTTAGCGGCAGTAATTTTGCATTTTGTAAACGGGGGAATTTACCCGGGGAGAGAAAAAGGCATAACAAAAACTATGGGCAACTAAACAGCCCGCCCCGGGCGCCTATGAAAGGAGAGACTTTTTGGGAGTTAGATTTTAAATGCCAAACCGAAAGAAAAGGGGATGGGACTTACCCCATTTAAAAATGTTGACCAAGCAAAAAAGAATATTATCTTTGTAACAGGCAAACCGGTCCAGACAAATTTCCCCCCCCCAAATTCAGTGGACTTTTTTCAACCTCCCGAAAAAAAAAGATGCAAGAAAACGGGTTTTTTTTCGTTTGGGATGCCGCCCTTTTATTTTGTTGGGAAAATTTGGTGAGTAAAAAATGAAAAAAATCTATTTTTCGCCAAAAGGATATTTTGGGAAAGGGGAAAAACAGCAATTAAAAAAATAAGCCAAGCGGCAGGAGTCAGTGAAAAAAACAGCAAAAAAAGGGGTTTTCTAAACAAGCGATTTGGGGAAATTTTTTACCCAGCGCCTAGACAATACAGAGACCGCACTTTGTTTAATACAATAAACCCAACGACAACCCCTCAAATGGATTTCAAAATTTACCCTCTGATAGGATTAAATCGAAAAAAAAATTTTAAATACGCACTTTACCGTCATTTTACATTGCTTCAAAAATTTCAAAAAATGCAGAAAACCCTTTAAAGCAAAAAAGGGGCTTCTTTCTGTTGCTGTTTGCTATACAATTTATATACCAACGAGGTCCTTTAAATTATCCTGCTTTATTCAAGTCGGGTGAGGGGAAAAAAATTTTTAAAAGGGCCCAAAAAATCCAAAAAATTGGGTTTAAAAAACAGAGTTCTATTAGAAAAAGGCATTTCCGGGGGGTTCACAGACACCGGCTTTAGTTGAAAAATTTAAAAAACAGTTAGCCGGAAAAAACTTTTCCCCCTACCCGTATCAAAAAGGAAGCCGGGTTGAACCAAATTTTCCCCAACACAGAATTTGGGTTTTGAAACTGCCCCCAGTTTTGCGCGCAAAGAATAATTGGAAAAAATTTTTAAAAGGCCCAAAACCAACAAGCCTCCCAAAAGGGAAAAAAAATAAATGCTGTTGAAGGAGAGTCTTCATCCCGGGAAAATATTACCGTTTTTGGTTTTTAAAAAAAAGGTACCTTTATTTTTCCGGGGGGGAACAGAAGGGGACACCCGCTTCAGGGCAACTGATCCGGTTTTGGGAGTGTTTATCCATATGAAAAAAAAAGAATTGGGAAAAATGAAAACCCCCCCGTGTTTTAAATTTTCGAGAAACTGGGCACAACAAAAAAAACCCGCTCCTCAAGTTTTTTTGAAAAAAGAAATGCAGATAATTCCGCCAAACACAGTTTTCCCCTTTAATTAAATTTTCGTAAAATATTTTGGTTTAAATGGGGAAAGGGCCCGAAGGAACGCAGAACGAAAAAAGAATTGGAAAGGGGGAAAAAATTGAAAATGATACGGGAATATTTCATGCGTGTAATGTATTAAGGGGAAAAATTTTTGGGGATTAATCAATGCAAGCTAAAACATTTCCCGATCAAACCCACAACTCAAAACCCCCCAAATTTTGGGAAAAAAAATATTTTTGAAATAAAAAAAAAAATTCGAACGCATAAGCAAACCCTGAGAAAGATTTAAATGATTTGGATTGGGAAACTATGAAATTTATCTTATAATAAAAATGATGAAAAAAATAAACCCCCCTGTTTATGCGGTTCTTTCCGTGCCCAATTGCATATGAAAACTCTGGGTTTTAAAAAAACCCGTTTTGTGTTTGTTTTATCTAATGACTTCTTTTTTTACAACCGTTTGTTGATCCCCATGTTGATTAGAGCGTTTGTTTACGTTGTCATGATGAAAAGTTTATTTTCCAACAATGCCTTTTTTGTAATTGGGCATGTGATATGTTTTTAATGGCACAACGCTGGAGATTTCCCTTTGCTTTCTTAAAGATTTTTTCCTGGCTCGAAATACTGTACATTTTTTGACCTTAAACCCCAAAAACCCTTTTCACCTTTCCGATAATTTATCCCTTTACTTTTCCCAAAAAACCCTTTTTGTTAGTAATTGAATGAAAGGCAATCTTTTTGGGTATCAGATTTATCATACCCCCCGCATGTCCCTTTTTGAAATTTTCCCTTTCCATGTCTTTATAGGAAGGGCTTCAGTAGGGTTTTCTATAACAAAACTGTCTGTATTGTGGGAAATACTTTGGAATCGGATTCGAGGGGTTTTAAAAAAGTCATAAAGAAAAATCTAAACCCCAAAAAACTTTTTTAATTTAAAAAAAAAAAAGTAAACCCCAATTTTAAAAACAGGTTTGTCTAAATTTTCTTTCTTTTTTTTCATTTAAATTTTGCCAAAAAAAACTGATCATGGAAAAATTTTTTGAAATCCTGAAAAATTAGGGTTTTGAAGCACTTAATTTTCTTCGTTTCTTGGTGACTAACTGAACATCTTTTTGGGGTTGTGCGGATTCTCCTATCCCTTTCCCCCAAAAAAGCTGTTGTTCAAACTTGAAAAAGTCTTTTTCTGAAGCATCTGTGGGTTTAGTTCTGAGGGTCAGTGTTCTTCAAAGGATGGGTTTTTCATGAACTTTTTGATCAAAAACCAATTTTAAGATGAAAAAGCTGTCCCAAATTTAAACCATGTTTATTTTAAAAAAAATTGTTGAAGTCTGTAATGGCCGACATAATTTTTTTTTTTCCCCCAAGAATTAGGGACAAGTTTAGGCGGGGGTTTTCTTGGATCCATCTTTGACTTTCTGCTTTCTTTTGGATAGTCATTATGCAGGGATGGAGTTCATGAGGATATTCTAAATCAACTTCAGAATGTATCCGCGCTGTTGACCCCGGGGCCCAAATGCCCAACCACTTTAATGCCTTTGAATATTATTCGGTCACCGCCTTTGTTTCATTTTAAAGTTGCGTTTAAAGGAAAAAGGGGTTTTCCCCCATTGCCCAAAACCTACAGATTTTTTTTTGCATCTAAAATTTCATGAGATATTAGAAACCTTTTAAATTGGATCATAGTTGTCCAAATATTTGTTGTTTGCTTTAAAAGTAATGATTGCGGGGGGCCCCTACTAATTTCCCCCCCCCCAATCCCTTTTTTAAACATCTGAATCATTGGCAAGGGAAACAATTTAAACAATCTGTACTCCAGTAAAAATTTTAAAAAAGCATCCCAAAATCATCCCGGGGGCAGAAAAATTTAAAGCGCGGGATCCAGGCTATTTTTGTTTTATGCAGGTTTTTCTTTAATTTTTAAAGGCCTTCCCCCCAACAAAAAAGGGTTTAGCCATCAAATAGGAGTTTATGATAGTCTCCCATCGTTTTTTCACTCCCAAATTTTTGCCAAGCATCTTGAACATGCTGGGAAATCGGAAGTCGCGTTTTCCCTTTCCCCTAAAGGGCTAAGGGAAAAAAACCCGGCCCTTTTTTTGGGAAATGTAAACTTCTTTAAACCTTTCCCAACTGTTTTTTGACTAAAAAGGGTAAACGCCCTTTCTAACGAGAGTTGAGTTTAAAATAAATTTTTTCCGTTATTGGGCCGGGCCCTTTTAAAGGAAACCCATAAAAATAAGCCAAGCGGCAGGAGTCAGTGAACAAACAGCAAGAATGGTTATCTAAACAAGCGATTTGGCAAATTTATTTACCAGCGCCTAGACGAATACAGAGACCGCACTTTGTCAATACAATACCGAACGACACCCATCAAATGGATCTTCTATATTTACCCTCTGATAGGATTAGACGAAAAAGATTAAGTACGCACTCACAGTCATTGACATAGCTTCAAGATACAAAGATGCAGAACCATTAACGCAAAAGAGTGCTTCTGCTGTTGCTGTCGCTATACAACTGATATACCAACGAGGTCCTTTAACTTATCCTCGCATGATTCAAGTCGATGATGGAAAAGAATTAAAGGCCAAGTAAATCAATTATTGTTAAAACACAGAGTTACTATTAGAAGAGGCATTCGGGAGTTCACAGATCACAGGCTTTAGTTGAAAACTTTAACAAACAGTTAGCCGAAAGACTTTTCTCCTACCAGTATCACAGAGAGCTGATTGACAATTCTCGCAACACAGAATGGGTTAGAAGACTGCCCTCAGTTTTGCGCGCAATGAATAATGAAGAATTTAAAGGCCTAAAACCAGTACAAGCAATCAAAAGAAAAACAATAAATGCTGTTGAAGGAGAGTCTTCATCCGGCAAACTATTACCGTTTGGTTTAAAAGTAAGGTACCTTTATTTACCGGGGAAGCAGAAGGGGACACCCGCTTCAGGGCAACTGATCCGGTTGGAGTGTTGATCCATATGAAATAAAAAGAATTGTAAAAATGAATCCGCCCGTGTATTATTTACGAGAAACTGACACAACAAAACAACCAGCTCCTCAAGATCTTTTGTGAAAGAAGAACTGCAGATAATTCCGCCAGACACAGTTCCGCTTTAATTAATTTACGTAAACATATTTTGGTTTAAAATGGAAGGCCAGAAGGAAGCGCAGAACGAAAAAAGAATGGTAAAGGAAGAGACCTTGAAAATGATACGGGAATCATTTCATGCGTGTAATGCTATTAAGGAAACATTTTCGGGGATTAATCAATGCATGCTAAATCATCCAGATCACCTACAACTCAAACCCCCAAATTGGGAAAAAGAATATCTTGAAATAATAAAAAAAATTCGAACGCATCAAGCAAACATGAGAAAGATTTAAATGATTTGGATGAAGCTATGATTGATCTTATAATAAAAGTTGATGAAAAATATAAACCCCCCTGTTTATGCGGTTCTCCAGTGCCCAATTGCATATGAAAACTCTGGATTAACAAACACCCGTTTTGTGTTTGTTCTATCTAATGACTTCTTTGTTACAACCGTTGTGTTGATCTCATGTAGATTAGAGCGTAGTTTTACGTTGTCATGATGAAAAGTCTTATTGCCAAACAATGCTTCTTTGTAATTGTCATGTGATATGTTTGACTGCACAACGCTGCGAGATATTCCCTTTGCTTTCTTAATGATTTCTCCTGGCTCGAAATACTGTACATTTTTGACCTTAACCAACATACTCCTTAATCACCTTTCCAGATAATTCATCCTTCATCTTTCCTAAAACCTTCTTGTTAGTAATTGAATGCAAAGGCGAATCTTTAGGGTAATCAGATGTATCATACCATCCCGCATGTCCTTTAGCTACTTCCATTTCCATGTCTTTATAGAGTCTTCAGTAGGGATATCTATAACAAAACTGTCTGTATCTGTGTAAAGTACTTTGGACTCAGGATTCGAGGGCTTAAAGTAGTCATAAAGAAACTCTAACATCAAAGCTTTGATAATTCTAAAACAGTAAACCCAATAAATACAGGTTTGTCTAATTTGACTTTCTTTTTTTTCATCATTATGCCAAAAAGCTGGATCATGAAATTTTCTGAAGTCCTGAATAATTAGGTTTTGAAGTCAGCTTAATTGCTTCGTTCTCTTTGGTGACTAATCTGACATCTTTGGCGCTTGTGCGGAATTCTCCATAGTCTTTCCAAAACAGCTGTTGTTCATCAGCTTGAAAAAGTCTTTTTCTGAAGCATCTGTGGATTAGTTCTGAGATCAGTGTTCTTCATGATGTATGGTTTCATGAACTGTTCTTGATCAAAAGCAATTATACGATGAACAGCTGTCAACTTTAAACCATGTCTTAAATAAAATTGTAGAAGTCTGTAATGGCAGACATAATTTTTTTTGCCCGAGATTAGGCACAAGTTTAGGCGGTTCTCTTGGATCCATCTTTAGACTTTCTGCTGCTAATGGATAGTCATTATGCAGGTCATGGAGTTCATGAGGATATTCTAAGTCAACTTCTAGAATGTATCCGCGCTGTTGACCGGCGCAAACTGCCCAACCACTTTAATGCCTTTTGAATATTATTCGGATCACCGCCTGTGTACATTTTAAAGTTGCGTAACGGAAGTGATGCGCCATTGCCCAACCATACAGATGTTTTGCATCTAAATACATGAGATAGTTAGACCTTTTACTTGGATCATAGTTGTCCAAGTATTTGTTGTTTGCTTTACAGTAATGATGCGACGCCATACTAATTCCCCCACGCAATCCGTTTTCAATCATCTGAATCATTGGCAAGTCAGACAATAAATCAATCTGTACTCCAGTAAACTTTAAGAAAGCATCCCAACTCATCCCGGGCGCAGAAATTAATGCGCGGGATCCAGGCTATAATGTTTCATGCAGGTTTTTCTATAATTTTCAAAGACGTCCGCCAACAAACATGTATCAGCCATCAAGTAGGAGTCATGATAGTCTCCCATCGTTTTACATCTAACTTCTGCACACGCATCTTGAGCATGCTGGTAATCGGAGTCGCTGATGTCCTTTCCTCTAAGACTAGAAAAGAACGCGCCTTTAGGTGGAAGTGTATCTTCATCAAACCTTTCCCAACTGTTCATGTACTCATAAGGATAAACGCCCTTTCTAACGAGAGTTGAGTCAAAATATTCTTCCGTTATTGGGCAGACTTTAAGGACATAGCCAGTTTGGCCCT
>JAFLJL010013027.1:0-12795 GCA_018398815.1 Conus ventricosus
CATAAAATCACAGCATGGAATGACGAGCAGAGCTGCGTGTAAGCCCTGCACTTATTAATAAGACTGGCGTTGGTTCAAATCGCCATGCCCAGTCACGCGGTAAGTAATCGGATAGTGCAAAGCCCTTAGGTAGGCCGTCAACTAGCAATTAAAGGCTTACCTGCCCCCACCATTTGTATATGGGCGCGTTCAGCCACAGCTGCTTTTCCTACGTTACTCTATGGGTCGTGTTCAGCACGGCTACTTTCCCTACGTTACTCTATGAAAAGTTTAGTAAATTGGTTTTGAAAACGGATAACCCTACACAGTATGTTTGTTTGTAGGGTCGTTATTTTTTGGTTATTAAAGTCTTACTTGTTAGAGAACAGTAATATGCCGCTTCTAGAGTCAACCGGTCGAACTGGTTGAACTGTGTAATGCAGGTTGGTTTTACCTCGTTAATGCGCATGCCCAGTAGAATCAAGTCCACTGAGTATGAGAGAACTGATAAATGCCAATTCCTAGGGCCAGCTGCTCCGAAACTGGTTGAGGAGCAGCTGGCCTAGGATTGGCATTTATCAGTTCTCTAATGTGCATCTTGCTACTATTGGCGAGTTCGACTTTGAGTTCAGGCGATGTACACGGTCGAAAAGAATGTCATCCGAAAGTTCCAGTTTATCTGTAATCATATCCTGTACCAACGCTTCACATTGTTGCCAGGACTCATTGTCTGTACGAGGAATACCGTGGATGATGATGTTATTCCTCTTCGACCTCCCTTCCAGGTCGTCTACCTTCCTGTCCAAAGATTCCACCTTGGCAGCGAGTCTAGTGTTTTCTTCCTTTAACCTGTCATTATCCTGCCTTAAGGCAGACATTTCTTGCTTTAAACCAGTCATTTCATCTTGGAGATTTGCACACATGTTTTTCACGTCTTTTAAGTCTTCACTCAATCCATCAATTTGCAGGTTAAATTGTTCAGAATGGCCATAACATCCTTCAGTGTGGGATCGGCCGGAGACGCTGAGGCAGCAGGAGCAGAACCGGTCCATGGCCACTGTCTCTGCGTGTGCTCCCGGCACTCTCTAGACGGGTTTGCCACTTACTGTCAGGCTTCACAGAGGAAGGCCCTGGATTCAGTTCCACGTCTCCACAGCGTTGGAGCAAATGTCCGTAGCACAAAAGGTGACACCGTCCATTCGCGACCTCAACACCAACACCGACATTCTCATGGCGGCTTTATATTTCATCCCCTTCAACATAAAACTTGCGAATATATGAGCAAATATGCAGCACACATACCTGAATGACAGCGATGCAGACGGCATACTCCCTCACAACAGTCACTGCCAACTGTCAAGACACAACACCGCATACAACTAGGAGAAAGCAACATAAATGTACAGAGCTCAGAAAAAACGTGTCACTCAACTTCGTGTACCTCAGGAGCCGCCGGGAGAGAGAGAGAGAGAGAGAGAGAGAGAGAGAGAGAGGGGGGGGGAGAGGGAGGGGCACAGAGAGAAGAGAGAGAGAGAGAGAGAGAGAGAGAGAGAGAGAGAGAGGAGAGAGAGAGAGGAGAGAGGAGAGAGAGAGAGAGAATGTATGCAAGATGGGGTGTGGAGGTGGTGAGTGAGTGTATTTTCCTGTTTTTTCCTGTGAGTTGTTCTCTTGGTGGGGTTATTGTCGCTTTGCCCTGTTGTGGTTACGACCAGAAGCTTGTTTTGAAGAAGCCCGAGTCGGGCGAAAATTCCGAGCTAATAAATAAATGTTGGAACAGCAGTGGCCTGGGTCTTATGATTTCCTTTTGTATATGTGTATATATATATATATATATATATATATATATATATATATATATATATATATTTGTTTAAATAAGTTTTTTTAAAACAGAATCTACAACTTTGTTTCGACAGAATCTACAAATGTTGCTCCCAAGGGGACCAAAAAAGAACAGTGCCCCCTAAGCAACAAATGTCTTCACAGCAATATTGTATACCAAGCTACGGTAACATCAGAAAATGAAAAAGAAACATACATAGGGATTACTGAAAACACTTTCAAACCAGATACGCAAACCATAAACAGTCATTCAAAATGAAAAATACAAAAATCAAACAAAATGAGTAAATACATTTGGAAACTCAAAGATAAAAAAATAGACTACAGCATATCATGGAAAATCATAAAAGAGCAACACCATACAACAATATTTCCAAAAATGCAACCTATGTTCCACAGAAAAATTGTTAATATTATGCAAACCATACTTAGCAACTCTGAACACAAAAGTAGAAATAGTGAATAATTGCAGGCACAAGTGGAAATCTTTGCTAGCACATTCCACCTGAACAGGCCCTAACAAAAAAAACAAAACAAAAACAAAAACAACCACACACACACACACACACACACACACACACACACACACACACACACCACACACACACACACACACACACACACACACACTGTCATGTGACGTAGCCTCACATCAAGGCATGTGACGCTCCATCACATGTAGTTTAGTGATATGAATCATTTCCCCAAGCCACTACTGAAAAGGAAAGAATATTCATGGGCTTGACTAGTGTAGCGGGCGTCCCCAAATATTGTGAGTATGACTCAGTAAAGAAACAAACGTGGTCATTGGGTGAAAGTGACCACTGAGTGATAGTTAAAAAGGGGTTAATGTGTTTGTTTGAACACTGAGTATGCTCACTGGGGAGGGAGGAAAGAATCAGTTTTTAAACCCAGCAGATGGCCTAGAGACTCGAACCTGTCAGGACGTTGGTTCCTCTCTGCTGACCAGTCATTACCAGGTGAGCGATAGATAGTTGGGGGAAAGCTACAGGGGAAAACTAAAGAAAAGAGGAAAAAGAAAGAATTCATATGTTGAATTAAGAAGCAGGTTACTTACACAAACCCTTTTATTCGTGTTTCAGCCCTTCCCCTTTTTTCCCTTCGCCCTTCACCCTTCACCTTTCACCCCGTGAGGTGGTTGAAGAGGGGCCATGGTGTGGGGAAACCACCGGTAGGAAAGCCCCAGGAATTAAGGACTCCAGGGGGGAGGAGTCGGGAACTCGTCATCTCTCCAGGGACAGGGAGAAGACGAGGGGGAGGAGTTGGAACTCATCTCTCCAGTGACAGGGAAAGTCGAGGGAGAGGGCCCGGAAGTCTATCTCCAGGACGGGAGAAATCGAGGGGGCGAGATGATGTCTGAGAGAGACAGGGAATCAATGAAAGGTTGGAGCGGTCTTAATTGGGATGCAGGCATAGCATCAAGGAGTGGAAAGAATCATTTTTTTTCCCTGGTCTGGATTTTGTGGGCCAATGTTGTGTGAAGGCCTTTAAACTTTGAAGTCTTGAGTGAGTTAGTTTGCCTCTCAGTGGAAAGAGCGCCACATGTATAAAATCTGTTTATAAATTGTTTGAAGTGATTTAGAAAAGTGTTTTCCGAAGGAGAGGGGGGGAGAAAAAACATTCGGTTTTAGTGCGCCTTTTGGTTGTTTTGGGGAAAAGATTGCGTGTGCGTAGGGGAAAATGCTGTCTAAATGCGCGTGTGCAAAAGTGACTGTGTGACATGGTGACCCGACTCCAGTTTCACCGACGTAGCTGCCGTTGTTTTGTTTCCCCAAAAAAAAAAAAAAAGAAGGAAAGATTTCTATTTGTACCTTCAGAGGAAGGATTTCTATTTTTTGCCCTTGGGGCCTGGGGAAAAAAAGATTTTGATTTGTACCCTCAAGGGTTTGGGGGGAAGAAAAAGAAAAGAAATTAGTTAATTATTTATTGTGTATAATATTTGCATTTTTGTTTTTTTTCTATTTTTATGTGTTTCGGGTGGTTGACATTCTTTTGGTTTGCTCTACTCCGTTAAGGTTTTTTTTTTGGTAGGATTTCTTTTTGACCCTTCCCCACCTCGGACCGATAGCCTCAACCTCCTCTTGCTCGTGCCTGGCAGCAAGGGGGCAGGGGGTTGAGGAGTCGCTGTCCTTCCCTTAGAGTATTTTGAATTTGTTTTGTCCCCTTCCCCCGGACTGATAGCCCCAAACCCCTTCCCGCGTTTAGCAGGGGGGCATGGCGTTGGGGAGTCGGTAGTCCTTCCCTCTCGTAAAATCTATTTCTTTCCCTTCCTATTGTTTCATTTTTTAATTTTTCCCCTTGCCCCTCAGAGGGTGGGATCAGCTTCACCTCCGTCACGCAAATAGTGTAGGTGGTTGGAGTTGATTACCGCTCAGCCCAAAATAAACATCTTTATCTTTTGATTATTTTTTTTCTGTGTGTTGCGAGATTTTCTTTGGGGTTTGGGTGAATGAACATTTATTTATTGATTGTTTATTATTTTATATCTTTACTGTAGTGTTGCGTATATTGTGCGTGATTGGTTTCCCGTCTCCAGTTTCACGGGAGACAGTGACCACTAGGGTGCTGTCTGGGGGGCTTCTTTTGGGTTTTCTGATTTCGTCTCACTGTTCCGGTCCTGTGTATCCTTTCATTTCCTTTTTACCCCCTTTTTCAAAACCTCTTAAACCTTCTCATCAAAAAGCTCCTATCTAGTTTTCTTTCTACATTTTCACTTTTAGGTAGGATTTCCGCTAGTTTGGTGTTTTTCCCTCTTTTTAATTGTTTGTGCTCCATTGTTTTGTAAATTTATATTCATTTTTCGTATAAGGCGATACATTTGTTTTGTAATTCATTTGAAATTAAGTAAGAAAGAAAGACTGACAGCAAGAACATTTAAGAACTAAAACTTTATAAAGAATTTATTTTCAGAAAACTTTTGGTGTTTTTTTTCCCTTTTTTAGGAAAAACAGATTTGCATTGAACTTCATTTTTTTTTTTAAATTCCAAATTGATAGCACTTTGCAAATTACTTTTGGAAAAATTACATTCCTTGGTTTGATTATCTACCCCGTTTTTGTAAGTGTTTTTCTGTTTACACCGGAAATTGAATTCTGTATTTGTATTATATTATAAAATTACATTTTTGTGAAACATAAAGCGCCATCATATATCGCCTTATTTTTATTCATACTTAGAAATTGTTTTGTGCTAATATCTGTTGACGGTTCATTATGGATGATTTTGATAAAATATGTTCAACAAGCGGAACGCTTGGGTTTTGATGGAGAAAAACTTACTAACTATGTGCAACAATGCATAGATAGGGCAGACAGGCTAAGAGAAAGTGAAGAAAGGAAACTAGAAAAGAAGAAAATCAAAGGAAACTAGAAAGTGAAGAAAGGAAACTAGAAAGAGAAGAAAATCAAAGGAAACTAGAAAGTGAAGAAAGAAGATTACAGAGGGAAGCTGAAATTGAAGAAAAAAGACTACAGGGGGAAGCTGAAATTGAAGAAAAAAGATACAGGGGGAAGCGAAATTAAAAAATAAAAAAACGTAAATTTTAAAGTTGGGGCAGTTAGAACTAGGGATGCTAAAATTAAAAAGTTACGGCACGAGGAACCTCCCCATTTCCACGTCGGTTCGAAAGCGCGCCTCAATCAAAATGGGCAAAAGGGAACAGAATTGCCGTTTTGGGTCATTTGTCCTCCCCCAATTTTTTTGGGCGAAAGTGGCCTAAAACCCCCTTTTCTTTTCTCTGAAAAAGTAAGATTTCAAAACCAAAAAAATAACGATTATCACAAACAGACAAACGGTGGGTTACTTTTTTTAAATACAAATTTTATAAATTTGCTTGTCTTTTAAAACTAATTTATTTTTTGTTTAAATCCAAAATTTTTTTTCGGTTTGATTCGCGCGCACCCACCACACCCCCGCCACGCACACGCACCACACACACTCTCTCTCTCCACACAAAAACACACACACACACAAACACACCCCCCACAACACCAAAACCCAAAACACACACACCACAAAACAACCAACTCTCTCTTCTCTCTCTCTTTTCCTTTCTCCTTCTCTAAATTTAAATGACATAAAATCCCCCACATTTATTTGACAAATTTTCTACCTCAATTTTGTACACGGGGACAAAACCCGGGGGCTGAAACCGATCTTTTTAATTTACGGCTGGGGGCCTTGCACACGCGCAGGCCAGGGCCCGGTTAAAAACGGCCCAAATTAAAAATAAACACGCCGCGGGCAGGCACGCGGCGCACTAACGCGTCAAAAATGTTTTTGAAAATTTTCGATTGTGCTACGTTGCTGAGGCTGTCACGTGCAAGCCCGGCTTCCCATTGTTTTTCGGCTCCCGAAAAAGGGTTGTGTTTGACGCCTCAGTGTGACCAGTGTTTTAGTTGTGTTTTTTTAAAAATGGCTATAACGTTATAAAGAAAGGTTTGTGCTATTCGGGGGCCAAAATTTTTACTTTAACTGCATTTAGATTTTTGTTGAAAAAAATAGGCAAGCAGTTGTGAAACGGAAGTTTGTTTTTCTAGAAAATAAAAAAAAGTGAACGCTGCTTTGGAAAGAACCGCTATCTAAGGTTTGTTGGTTCAAGGAAATAAACAAATGTAGCCATTTAAAATAGTGTTTGACTATTGAGAGATGGTTCCTTATCAAATTTAAAGGGGCCCTGCATTGTTGAAAGTCGGGCCAAAGCAAAAAAAACCCACACGCTTTGATTGTTGGGAGCTGGCTTAGCGCTAAAGCCATGTTTAAAAAAACAGGCGTTTTTTTTCTTAAGGCGGAGGAAAACACGGCTGATTCGTATGCTAAAAACTTATATTTGAAACATTTTGCTGTTCTCTAATAAAAATGTTCTCAGTTTGTATAGATTGTTTGTTGTTAACTACAGATTCAGTGCATGGGGCAAGCGATCGTGTTTTAAAGATGGTTTACTTTTATTTTCTAATTTAACAATTTCATTCCCTTCGGGGTTGCCCTTATGAACTGAATGGGGCGATTTTCGAAGTTCTGGCAACAAATGATAGGGTTGGGGGAAACCTTAGTACCTCTTATGGAGGGGAGTAGGTGTGGCTAGCACTATCTTTTTAAATCTCCAAAATCAAGAGGATGTATATAGGCGATTGACCCGCCATAAAGGGGGCTACAGAAATTACTGCTGAAAACTCTGCCAACCTTGCAAGCCGGTTGAGAAAGAGAAGCCAGCAAACTGGTCAGTGATCATTTTTGATCGCTTTGCCCTCCAAAGGGGGGCAGTCTCCCCCAATGACGTCACACGGAGCACGCAAACAGGTCAAGTGATCATTATGATCGTTTGGGCCCTGCAAAGCGCGGCAGTACTGAAAAAGCTTAGCAGAAAACTAGGCCAAAAACGACCCTTGTGTAATTGGAGTTGATTGAGGTTGCCCCGGGGGACCAACCCTGTTTAGTCACAAAGCAAGAAGTGGCCTTAGTTTTTCACTTCTTTTTTGTTTGTTGTGTTTGTGTTTTTTTGCCCTCCCCCACCATGAAACCCCCCCCCACCCCACCATGCACCCCCCCACCCCCCCCTCCCACCCCCCCCCCGGCATGCACACATTAAGCCCTTTCTAAGTTCTTACTTAATTTTCCCTAAAGTTTTAATTTAAGTTTTATTAAGTTTTTTATTAAGTTCTTAATTAATTTTTTTAATTAAGTTACTTAAAGTTTAATAAGTTCTTGATTAATTTTTTAATTAATTCTTAATTAAGTTCCCTCAAGTTGAAAAAGTCCCCTTTTAAAGTACAAAATTTCTTAATCAAGTTATTTTAAAATTATCAAAAAATCTATGTTTTTTTTTTTAAATGTGATCCAAATATAGTAACACACGCCTAAAAAAAAGCGTTTTCTTTGGGGGTTTTGCTTAACCCCTTGGCGTAAATTTGGTTAGCTAGATTTAATGAAGTTCTTACATCCTAAAAATTACAATTTGGTCTAGGAAAATGTTTTTATGACCCTGTCTTTATTTATTATTCACATTTTAAAAAAAAAATTTTCCGCCTTGTTTTATAAAAAAAAATTTAAAATTAAAGTTCTTAAAATTTTTTTTGCATTATAAATGGATCAAAATGAGTTTGTTATTGGGGGTTTTGGCGGGGTTTTGTCTTTTTTGTATTTAGGGGTTGGGTTGTTTTAATTTTTTTTGTTTTTTTCGCCATTGTTTATTATTTAAAAACCCGTAATAACTCCCCCCCAATGCAGCAAGGGGCCCCAAAAATGGAAACATTTTTGTTAAATTTTCCTGAAGATTTTGGTGCCCTTGAATTAATTGCTCTTTTTTGGGCTGGCTTGGATAAATTTTTGGGCTTGGGGGTGTTTGTTTTCTTCGTGATTGAAATTTTTTAATTTTCTTTGTCTGTTTCCTGTATCTTTTCCCTGCTGCCCCGTCCGGGATGAGGTGTTTTACGGGATTTTGACTTGTTCAATGTTTTTGATTCAGTTTTTCCCTGATTCTCCCTTTTTCATTTGAAGGGAAAAAAAAATCTATTGATTAAAAGTTTTTTACCCTATGATTACGGCGTACAAGTCCAAATCTGTAATTAAATCACAGCTTGGACTTAATCGTTTAAAAAATGGATCTTGCGTTAAATCATCTAAATTTTTTCAAAACAATGGGGGGAAATTACTGACTTTTTAGTGTACAAATAAAAAACCCTTTTTTCCCCACTTTTTACCATTCTCGACCCCACGCGCTTCTACCCGTTTGATACTTTATAAGTCTTTTGGCAATTTTTTTAATCTTTTTAGCTGAATTCAGTTCCGGGAAAAAGTTTTGTTTTTCCCCATGCTGCCAAAGAATCAACCTTTCCCTTTTTTGGGGTAATGTTTTATCATCAATTCTTCTTTGTAAGTTCAGGAAGGGTTAGGCCACCCTGTGCGTAGTAAACATCGTGTTATGTATTTTTTTTATTAAATTTTTTTTTTTTTTTAAAAAAGAGCCCGAAAAACTATTTCTAACCCTTTATACCCCTTTGTGTTATTGGGGGGGCCCAAGTGTAGGATACACGATGCTTGGAAAAGCCTGTTAAAAATTAAACGGTCTGGCAAACTAGGGTTTGAGGTTTGAAATGATTTCTATTATTCACTTCGTTCGTAGAAAAAATTTTTGTTAAGCAAAGGGAATTTAAATTTTGCAAAAGTAAAATTAAAAAAAAAAAAATTTATAAAAATGGCTTCACTCGTAAGATGATAGGCCGCTTGGTAATCGTTCTTTACGGAAGTAATTACGCATTTAGTAAATCGGGAGACGGTGAAGAAAAGACATAAAAAGCTGGGAAACTAGCCCGCCAAAATCGCTATGAAAAAACAGAGAATTTAGCAGTTAGATTTTTTAAGACACACTGAAAAAACAGGGGCATCAGCTTTTTCCCTTTAAAAGATGTTTATCACGATGAAATTTTTTGTAACACAACCCAAACCCGACTTCCCCCCCCAAAATTCGCAAATTTTTTAAACCCTCAGAAAAACAAAAGACGCAAGAAAACGCGTTTTTATCGTTGGGGACTGTTGTGTATTTTTTGCGCTAATTTTACGAAAAAAAAATAACAAATTTATTTTCACCAAAAGGAATTGGAAGGAAACAGCAATTAAAAAAGTAAAGGGAAACAGCTGGTTCGTGACAAAAACAAAGAAAGGTTATCTAAAAAAGCGATCTGGCAAATTTATTTACCTGCGCCTAGACGAATAAAAGGGCCACACTTTGTGAAAACAACTCCAAACGACCCCCCATCAAAGGATCTTTATATTTTCCCTCGATACGATTAGACGAAAAAATTTTTAATACGACTCAGTCATTGACTGCTTTAAGATACAAAGATGCGGAACCTTAACACAAAAAATGTTCTGCGTTGCTGTTCCCTACAACTGATTACAACGGGCCCCTAAATTATTTTTCGATGATTCAAGTCGATATGGGAAAGAATTTAAAGGACAAAATGAATCAAATTTTTGTTAAAACATAGAGTTTCCCTTAAAAAAAGGGTTCCGGGGTTCACAATTTACAGGGTTTGTCGAAAACTTTAACAAACATTATTGAAAGACTTTTTTTCCCACCTTCCAGAGTGTTTGACAATCTCGCAAAACAGAATGGGTTAGAAGACTGCCTCATTTTGCGCGCAATGAATAAAGAAGAATTTAAAGGGGTAAACCGGGACAAAACAATCAAAAGAAAAAAAAATAAATGGGTTTCGAAGGAGAGTCTTCATCGGGGAAAAATTCCCTTTGGGTTTTAAAGTAAGGTACCTTTTTTTACCGGGGGAAACAGAAAAGGGCACTCGCATCAGGGAACAGATCCGTTTTGGGTGTTGTTTCCCTATGAAAAAAAAAGAATTTAAAACTGAATCCCCCCGTGTATTATTTACGAAAACGACACAACAAAAAAAACCGTCCTCAAAGATCTTTTGTGAAGAAGAATGCAATAATCCCCACCAACACAGTTCCCCTTTTAATTAATTTTCGGTTCTAAATTTCCCTAGCATATGAAAACTCTGGTTTACAAAAAACGTTTTGTGTTTGTTCTATTAATGACTTCCTTGTTACAACCCTTTTTGGTTGTCCATTAGATTGATCGCGTTTTACGTTTCTGAGAAAAGTCTTTTTGTAAACAATGTTCTTTTTAGTTTCATGCGTATGTCGACGCAAAACGCGGGGATATTCCTTTTTCTTTCTTAATGGTTTTCTCCCGGCTCGAATTTTGTACATTTTCGACCTTAAACCCCCCCATATCCTTTTTCACCTTTCCGATAATTCACCCTTTATCTTTCCCCAAAACCCCTTTTGTTAGTAATTGAATGCAAAGGCGAATCTTTTGGATACGGATGGTTACCATCCACTCGCTCCTTTCGCTACTTCTAATTCCCTGTCTTTTTTTTTTTCTTCAGTGGGATATTTATAAAAAAATGTTGTATCTGTGTAAAGTACTCTGGATTGGATCGAGGGTTTAAAGTATCATAAAGAAACTCTAACATTAAAAACTTTGTAATTCTAAAAATAAACCCCAAAAAATACAGGTTGTCCAAATTTACTTTCTTTTTCTTTTCATTATGCCAAAAAGCGATCTGAAATTTCTGAAGTCCCGTAATTAGGGTTTTTAATCGCTTAATTGCTTCGTTCTCTTTGGGGACAAATTTACTCTTTGCGCTTGTGGGGTTCTCCATAGTCTTTCCCCAAAGCTGTTGTTCATCAGCTTAAAAAAACTTTTCTGAAGCATCTTTGGGTTTAGTCTGAGATCAGTGTTCCTTATGTGTTGGTTTCTAAAATGTTCTTGACAAAAACAAATACGTGAACAGGTCAACTTCAAACCATGTTTAAAAAAAATTGTAGAAGTCTGAAGAAGACATATTTTTTTTTGCCTCGAAAATTAGGCACAAGTTTAGGGGGCTTGTTTTCGCCTCTTTAGGCTTTCTGCTGCTAATGGTAGTCATTTTGCAGGGATGGGTTTATGGGTATTTTAAATCAACTTCTAGAATGATAGTGCTGATCAGGCGTTAAACTGTTCAACCACTTTAATGCTCTTTGCACATTATTTGTACTGCCGCTAGTGTACATTTTAAAGTTGCGTAGTGGAAGTGATTGCGCCATAGCCCATCCATACAGATTGTTTGCATCTAAATACATGAGATAGTTAGACCTTTTACTCGGATCATAGTCGTCCAAGTATTTGTTGTTTGCTTTACAGTAATGATGTGACGCCATACTAATTCCTCCACGCAATCCGTTTTCAATCATCTGAATCATTGGTAGGTCAGACAATAAATCAATCTGTACTCCAGTAAACTTTAAGAAAGCGTCCCAGCTCATCCCGGCGCAGAAATGTAATGCGCAGGATCCAGGCTATAATGTTTCAGGCAGTCTTTCTATAATTTTCAAAGACGTCCGCCAACAAACATACATCGGCCATTAAGTATGCATCATGATAGTCTCCCATCGTTTTACACTCTAACTTTTGCCACGCATCTTGAGCATGCTGGTAATCAAAATCACTGATGTCCTTTCCTCTAAGACTAGAAAAGAACGCGCCTTTAGGAGGAAGTGTATCTTCGTCAAACCTTTCCCAACTGTTCATGTACTCATAAGGGTAAACGCCCTTTCTAACGAGAGTTGGTCAAAATATTCTTCCGTTATTGGGCAGGATTTAAGGACATAGCCAGCGACTCTAATGATCCCATCATGTGCTGCATAGAGTCATAAAAAGACATGTTATTTAAAGTGAAACACATGTACTTTTTCTGATGACTGTGCAATGCATGACACCCTGAAGGCGTTGGTTACTGCTTTCATTATAAGATGAGAGTCATAACCTCGCAAGTTATGAAAGAATACAGGCAGCTTCCATGTCTTTGGTTCAAACTTTAGTTGAAGATTGCATTTACTGTGCGATGCTCCTCTGAACTTTCCACTAATGTGATCATGGTCTCTTACTTTTGGATTGGCTTCTTCACTGAGTTCTAAACCACAAATCCACAATGTGTGCTGAGTCATACTGTTGTTGGTCTTCAGGCGCCATTATGATTTCAGATAAATTCAGATTATTAGAACAGTCATTACGCACTTGCTGCATGCGTTTTAAGAAGTATTCTGCAGCATCTGGTCCTCTGTATAATTCTGGCGTTGAATGAGCGCCATCCGATCTAACAATGATGAAGGCAAATGAACAAATTTGATGATTACTCATTAAGACTGTTTTTTGAAGTTTTTGTGGCGCTGGCCCTTCATAAGGAACAATAAGCGACTCAAAGTCTGCGTAAACTACGTATGGAGAATTTTGCAGTCGTTTCCAGTTCTTAAAACTAACTTTAGATCCGGGTGGGGCGTAATTAGTTCTGTATTACAGTCAACTGGGCCGATACAATGTTCTTATGTTCGCTCGGCTTGAACAGATGGCATTCTTGTAAATTTTCTGGAATTCTTTTTTTGAAACAGTTTAATGCT
>JAFLJL010013027.1:13795-32269 GCA_018398815.1 Conus ventricosus
GTCCGGCCCCCCCCCCCCAGAACAACGCCACTTTCCCCCCCCCCCCTTTGGGACGCGCTCTTCACTGCCTGCTTGTGTGTCGGGTGTGCTTTGAGCGACTCCCTTCAAGAACCGACCCGGTTCGGAGCACCTAGTGCGACAGGGTGCTCCAGTAGACTTGACAGAGGCAGGGTGTGGAGGCACTCCATGGTGTGGGAAGGGATGGATGCTGGAAATGTTTATTTATAATTGTGTATATGTTATACGTGATGAGATGTTGTGGTTGTGATTGTGTACGGCGTATGGTGAAATGCTTGATTGTGATTGTGCATGTTATGTGTGTTGGAATGTTTGATTGTGATAGTGCATGGTGCGTGTGTTGAAATATTTATTTGCGATTGTGTGTGTTGTGAATAAATGGGGTGTTGTATCGTAATCTTTATTGTGTGGTCTCTTGCGGGGCGTGTGAGGTCAGTCACTCCCTTCACTCCCACCTAGACCGATCCTGTCAGGGCAGACCTCCAGGGGTCGGTCGTGACATCATGTATTTAGACGCAAACAATCTGTATGGTTGGGCTATGGCGCAATCACTTCCACTACGCAACTTTAAAATGTACACTAGCGGCAGTACAAATAATGTGCAAAGAGCATTAAAAGTGGTTGAACAGTTTAACGCCTGATCAGCAGCGTGGATACATTCTAGAAGTTGACTTAGAATATCCTCATGAACTCCATGACCTGCATAATGACTATCCATTAGCAGCAGAAAGCCAAAGATGGCAAAAACAGAGCCGCCTAAACTTTTGCCTAATCTTCGAGGCAAAAAAAATTATGTCTGTCATTACAGACTTCTGCAATTTTATTTAAGACATGGTTTGAAGTTGACAGCCGTTCATCGTATAATTGCTTTTGATCAAGAACAGTTCATGAAACCATACATAATGAAGAACACTGATCTCAGAACTAAATCCACAGATGCTTCAGAAAAAGATTTTTTCAAGCTGATGAACAACAGCTGTTTTGGAAAGACTATGGAGAATCCGCACAAGCGCAAAGATGTCAGATTGGTCACCAAAGAGAACGAAGCAATTAAGCTGACTTCAAAACCTAATTATCAGGACTTCAGAAGATTTCATGATCAGCTTTTTGGCATAATGATGAAAAAAAGAAAGTCAAATTGGATAAAGCCCGTTTTTATCGGGTTTTACCGTTTTAGAATTATCAAAGCTTTTAATGTTAGAGTTTCTTTATGACTACTTTAAACCCTCGTATCCAGAGTCCAAAGTACTTTACACAGATACAGACAGTTTTGTTATAGATATCCCTACTGAAGACATCTATAAAGACATGGAAATAGAAGTAGCTAAAGGGCATGCAGGATGGTACGACACATCCGATTATCCTAAAGATTCGCCTTTGCATTCAATTACTAATAAGAAGGTTTTAGGAAAGATGAAGGATGAATTATCTGGAAAGGTGATCAAGGAGTTTATTGGTTTAAGGTCAAAAATGTACAGTATTTCTAGCCAGGAGAAAACCATTAAGAAAGCAAAGGGAATATCTCGCAGTGTTGTGTAGTCAAACATATCGCATGACAACTATAAAAGAAGCATTGTTTGACAATAAGACTTTTCATCATGACAACGTAAAACTACGATCTAATCTACATGAGATCAACACAACAGTTGTAACAAAGAAGTCATTAGATAGAACAAACACAAAACGTGTGTTTGTTAATCCAGAGTTTTCATATGCAATTGGGCATCGGAGAACCGTAAATTAATTAAAGCGGAACTGTGTCTGGTGGGATTATCTGCAGTTCTTCTTTCACAAAAGATCTTTGAGGAGCTGGTTGTTTTGTTGTGTCAGTTTCTCGTAAATAATACACGGGCGGATTCATCTTTACAATTCTTTTTATTTCATATGGGTCAACACTCCAAACTGGATCTGTTGCCCTGATGCGAGTGTCCCCTTCTGCTTCCCCTGGTAAATAAAGGTACCTTACTTTTAAACCAAACGGTAATAGTTTGCTGGTTGTACTGGAGTCTTCAGCAACATTTATTGTTTTTCTTTTGATTGCTTGTACTGGTTTTAGCCCTTTAAATTCTTCATTATTCATTGCGCGCAAAACTGAGGGCAGTCTTCTAACCCATTCTGTGTTGCGAGAATTGTCAATCAGCTCTCTGTGATACTGGTAGGAGAAAAGTCTTTTGGCTAACTGTTTGTTAAAGTTTTCAACTAAAGCCTGTGATCTGTGAACTCCCGGAATGCCTCTTCTAATGGTAACTCTATGTTTTAACAATAATTGATTCACTCGCCTTTAAATTCTTTTCCATCATCGACTTGAATCATGCGAGGATAAGTTTTAAAAGGACCTCGTTGGTATATCAGTTGTATGGCAACAGCAACAGCAGAAGCACTCTTTTGTGTTAATGGTTCTGCATCTTTGTATCTTGAAGCTATGTCAATGACTGTGAGTGCGTACTTAAATCTTTTTCGTCTAATCGTATCATGGGGTAAATATAGAAGATCCATTTGATGGGTGTCGTTCGGTATTGTATTCACAAAGTGTGGTCTCTGTATTCGGGGAGGAAATTTTTGAAATGTTGTTTAGTAACCCACTTTTCTGTTTTTCCTGCCCCCTTGGTTATTTTTGTTTTTACCTTAATTTTTTTGGCTTTTAAATTTTTTCTTTTTTTTCAGTTTTAAAAGCCCAAAAATAAAAGGTTAAAAAGACAAAAACACTTTTTGGGCTCTTTTGTTTTTTTATTAAAAATTAAATTTTTCTTTTCTCATTTTTTGGGGGTTTATAAAAAATCCTTTATGTTGCCCTTTTTTTAAAATTTAAGTGGTCCCGTTTTTTCAGGGTTAAAAAAAAACCAAATGCTTTTTTTCTTTTCTGGTGTTTTTCACTGTTTTTCCCCTGCTTTGGAAATTTTTTTTCCCCCGTAACCCCATTTTTTTGGCGAAAATTTTTTTCCCCTAAAAAAGCCAAATTAAATGCCCCCCATACTTTACGGGGGAAAACCATTTTTTAAGTTTTTTTTTTTCTATTTAATTTCGGGAATTTTTGTTTTCTAGGTCTTCTGGGAAATAATTTTTCCAAATCACTTTAAATTTAAAGCTGTTTTCCCGTTCTGGTTTTATTTTTAACGGCTTTTCCGCTCCATTTCTTGTCCCCCTCAAGTGGTATACTTCGCGTTTTTCCCCCCCTTTAAAAAAACAAAAAAAAAATTTTAAAAAAAAAAGACATAACATGAACTAACATACAGAGTTAAAATGTTTTTTTCTAAAATTTATCCGGTTTATCCAAAAAAGGGAATTGATTCTTTGGAAGGGAAAAACAAAACAGTTCCTGGAAATTTCCCTTTTTGCAGTTTCCCCTTTTTAAAAGTTTTAAAAGTTTTCTACCAAATACCAATACAAAAATGGTAAAAAGGTGGGAAAATTTTTCTGTTTTAAAACAAAAATATATTTTTAAAGACTGAAAAAATTTTTATTATTTTTAAGCAATCCGTTTTAAACAAACAAAAAGAGTTTGGGGGGAAACTGTTTTTCAAGGAATTGTTATGCCAAACATGGGAAAAACTTTTTAAAATTTTTTCCTTAAAGACACCAAAAATTCCAAAACAAAAACTTTAACAGGTAAAAGGAACTAAAATAAAAGGGGAAAGGGGGGGGGGAAAAATTCTTTGAAAAAAACAAAAATTCTTTTTCAAAACAAAATTAATATTTTTAAAACAAAACCCCCAGGGAAAAAATTTATTAAGCCAGTTTAAAAACTTAGATTAAATTTTACACCCCAAACCCGGGGGGGGAAAAAAAACCCCCTTTTTTGGGGGGGGTTTATTCTTTTAAAATAATAAAAATCAAAAAATAAAAACAGACAAAAAAAATTGCCACTACAAAAAAAACGACGCGGCCCCCAAAAAAAACTTTTTGGGCAAAAAATTTTTTTTTAAAACTTTTTTAAAAAATTTTTGAAAAAAGAAAAGGGGGAAAATTTTTTTGAAAATAATTCAAAAAAAAAAAGACGGAGTCTTAAAGAATTTAAAAAACCGTTTGTAAATTGGGGCACGTTTTCTTATTAAGTTTCTAAAAACCTGCCCCGGGGCCGAGAAAAAACCCAAAACGAGACCGGGCGGGGACAAAAAAGACATTTTTTTTATTAAAAAAATTTTTCTTTTTTTTAAATTAATTAAAATTTGAAAAAAAATTTTTTAAAGAATATTTTAAATTGGGGGTAATTAAAAGACTGGGGGATAAACTTAAAAAGAATTGGAAATGGGGCTTATTTATAACTTATTATTAGTAAAAACGGGGAGCTGGGGAAACTTGGGCAACGGGGATATTGGGGCCTTGATAAAACTTAAATAGGGGGGCTTGTTTTTGTTTTGAATATTAGTATGGGGGGGTGGGGGGGGGTGGGGGTTTTTAAAATTGGGGTAACCAAAAAACAAAAAACCCAAAAAAAAGAAGGGGAACTAAGTGCTTTTGAAAAAAAGGGGGGTTAGAACTAAATAACTGGGCCAGGAAACATAGGGTGTTTGGGGCCCTGGTTTGATTAGGGGCTTGGGGCGGGTAAATTGAGTTGCCCTAGTTGCGGTGTTGTGGGGTTAATGGGGAAACCCCCCCCAAAAACCAAATAATACTCCCTGTTTGTTCTCCCTTTTTTTCCCAGGCTTCAATCGGCAGGCACGTTGTTCCCATTTTTGGGGGCCCCTTGCAGTATTAGACCCGCTTGATATTGGGATTTTTAATATGCTGGTACCACCCCCTTCCCATCTGGGGATGCAATCCCCTTTAGCCCATCTATTTTGAAAACCCAAAATCGTTTTTTTTCAAAGCTTAAAGGTTTGGTTTTTTACAGCTTTTTAATTGATCCCAGCTTTGTTAGAGTTTTTTAAAACACCGAAATTGAAAATTTTTTAGCTTTTAAATAAATGCCCCGCTCAAAAAATCCCATTTTAAAAGGTTTTTTTTTTTAAAACTAATTGTTTTTCAACCCGAAAACTTTTAAATCGTAAAGGATTGGTTTGCTCCAATTTTTAAAAGAACCCATTTTTTAGATAGGAAACCCCAGAAATAAACTTTTAAAACCCAATACGGGGCCCCCTTTAAAAGCCCATTTTTAAACCCCCTTTAAAATTTCTTTCCCAAACCCGCGCTTTTTTTCCTTTTTTTCCTTTCCAAAAAATCAATTTTTTTTGGAAATGGGTAAAAAGAACATCTTTCATAACTTTTTTGAAAAAATACTTCAGCTTTTTAAAGTAAAATTTCCTTGAACACAATTTTTAGTAAACTTTGCCATTTAAAAAAAAAAACTCACTTTTCCCCGGGCCAAAAAAAACCTTTTTTTTTCCGTGGGAAAAGTCCCAAACCTTTCCCACTTACGCCTAAAATGGTGGTCAAATGCACGGTTTCAAAACTTTTTGCTTAAAAAACCAATTAACCTGCCAAGGGCCCCGCACCCGGGTCGCGGGGCGGTTTTTTTGATTTTTTCAACGGGGAGCCACTTTGGGTTTTGCGTCATTGAAAAAAATTTTTTGGGCGGGGTTTTATTTTGAAGAACCCTTTTGCCAAGTCCCCCCCTTTGGATCGGTTTTATGGGGTTTTAACAACCGCCTGGTTGCTCTTTTAAAAAAATTTTGAGGGGGGTTTAGTAAAAAAATTTGCTTTTTTATTCAAAATATAATTATTTTTAAAAGGCTTTTTGGGGTTTTATAAAATAACCAAAAGTTTGTTTGTTTTGCTTTATTTTTTGGTTAGAATTTAGCCCCGGGAAAAGGGGCCGATTTAGGTCCCCAAAAAACGGGGAGGGGGGGAGTTAAAATTTTTTTGTTCTAAAAGTAAAAGAATAACCAAAATAGCCCCTTTCCCGAACAAAACCCCCCCCCCGGGCCCCTGGCCCCCGCCCCCCGGGGACTTTTTTTTGCTTTTGGTTAGACTGTTTCCGGCTTAGGAAACTTTTTTTTTCCAAAACGCTTTTTACAAATTTTTTTCAGGGGTGCCCGCGACAGGGGCTTTTTTGCTTTTTGGGGAAAAGACTGTTTAAAAAGCAAAAGCGGAAAAAACCAAAAACCTTCCCCGGGCCAAAACGAAAAAATTCCCCCTTCAGGGTCAACCAAAATCGGGGCCTCCCCCGCAAAAAAACGGAACTAAAAACAAAAAACAAAAAAACAAAAACCCCGCGCACAAAAAAGGTTTTATTCATTAAAAGGCTGAAAGACTGCCTCCCAAAAAACAAAGACAGCAAAATTAAAACCCCCCTAAAAAAAAGCAAAGAAACGGGATCTTGGTGGAAGGAACGTTTAAAGAAAAATTTTCCCAAGGCTGGAAGAAAAACGGGCATTGGGGGGGCAATAGGCAGCAACCTGCTTTTTCTGGAACCCCCCAAGATAAGGGAAATTCAAACGGGGGGCTGGAAAAAAAGCATAAAGAAAAGGGGGGGCGAAAAATGCTTTTCATGAACCCGTCCCATTCCAAAAAAACCGCCCTTTTGTTTTGTGAAGCATAAAAAAAAATTTGTCAAAAAAGCCGAAACAAAAGGAACGTTTTTTTTGAAAAAACCCACCACCCTTTCGTGGGAAAAGCCAACCCCCCCTTCGAAGGCGCAAAAAAGAAAAAAAAGGTTTCCCCCCGATTTCCTTTTCGGAAGGAGGTAGGGAAAACCGAACCCCGCCCCCGGGGCGGCCGATGAAAGTGGGCGGGGGGGGAGGTCTGGGCGGGGTTTTCCTTATCCCCCACCCTGTGCAGACGCACAACAGGCTTTAGCCCTTTGATCCGCCCCCTCACCCCGCAAAGCAAAATAGAGAGTACACAAAAAACAACTTGAGAGGAAAGGGAAAAAAAAAAAAAAAAAAGGG
Source organism: Conus ventricosus (assembly GCA_018398815.1). NCBI lineage: Eukaryota > Metazoa > Mollusca > Gastropoda > Neogastropoda > Conidae > Conus > Conus ventricosus. The sequence continues at coordinate 20,641 of JAFLJL010013027.1, forward strand.
AAAAAGTTTTTTGTTTTTCCCACGCCTTTTAAGCAAAAACGGTTAATTTGATAAAAATACGGGGTAAAAACAACACGAATTTTTCCAAAAAAAGGAAAAGTTTCTTTTTTCTTTTTTAAAAAATTTTAAAAAAGAGGTATTGGATTTTTCCCAATCAAGTTTTTTCCCCCCCGCTTGTCATAAAAGGGGGGTTATTCGGTAGAAAGACAATTTCTGGATATGTGAACAGTTTTTTTTGGGGGGCTTTTTCAAGTTTGTAAACAAGTTTTGAAAACTTTTCTTTTTTTGGGGTTTTTTTCCCCCCTAAAAGATTTGGTGAGAAACCCCTGGTTTGAATATTGCAACAAAAATGCATTCTAAATTGACGTTTGTTTTTTTGGGTTTTTTCCCCCCGTTCGTAGCAAGACTTGTTTTGTTAAAAAGACAACCAGAAAATAAATTTAAAAATAAAATATACCCCTAAAATTGCGAAAAAAGGGCCGCAAAAATTAATTTGGGAACGCCTTCCCTTTAAAAAAAAAAATGTTTTTTGTAAAGGGGAAACAAAAAAGAAAAAACAGATTTTCAGTGGGGGAAATTTGGGGGTTTTTAAACATTTGTAAAAAAATTTGCAATTTCTGACTTTTGGAACAGTTGAATTGAAAAACCAGGCCCAGATAATCCCGGTAAGCACGAAAAATGGTGAAAATTTTTTTAAAATTTGAATAAAATTATTTTTTAAAGAAATCGATTTAAAACCTTTCTGGTTTTTTTCAAAAAAGGGTAACCTGGAGAAACCCGAAGAAAAAAAATGTGTAAAAGGAAAAATTTTTTTTTAGTCAATCAAAAGCAGCTAACTCCAAATCAAGACCAAAAAGCATTTTCTAAATTTTTACCGGTGGGACAGGTTTTGTAGAAAAGCAAAAAAAAGGAAAAATGATCAGAAAAAGCAACGTACAAAACTTGAAAGATTTCCCCCAAAAAAAGATCGTTTTTTGAAATAAAAAAAAGATAAAAGGGGACAAAAAGTTTAATGAAAAAAAGAAAAAGGCCCCCAAATCAAAAATTGGGAAAAAAAAGTTCAAGAGAATTAAAAAGAAAAAGGAACCCAAAAAATTTTTATATTTTAAAAAAAAATTCTTTCCCCGAAAAAGCAAATGAAAAACAAGAAATTCACTTACGGATCCTGCAAATTTAAAAGGTTTTAAAAAATTTTGTCATAAAGGGAAAATTCGAAACTGAGATATCCGCTTTAATGAAATAAAAAAGGGTTTAAAAATTGCCGGGAGGGGGTGGCCCCAGATTTCCCCATGCAGGGAAACATCAAACAAAACCCCGTTCAAAAAGGGTTTTAAACAACTTTCCCAAAAATGAAAAAGCGAATTTTTCCCCAAAAAGGGGACAAAGTTTTTTACTAAAAATTTTTTTGCTGAATTCTTAGAAAAAAATTAATTTTTTTAAATACAGTGATTAATAAAGATTGAATCAATATTGTAAAAACACGAAACTCCCCCGAAGCCCAAGCGGCTTCCGAAAGGCTATAGTACAATGAAAACATATTTTCCTCCAATCTCTCGCGCAAAAATACTTAAGCAAACAGGCGGACGATTTTATTCACTTTTTGTAACTTTTCAAAAACGTTTGACTGTGTAAATAGAAAAACTTTTTTACATTTGCTGTCCAGAGGGACATAGTAAAATGTTTGGCACAATTTAAGGATGTTAAGATGGATGGCCTGTTGTGTTGGGGATACGAATTTTAAATATTTTGAGTGCTTTTCTGGTTTAGGCAAGGCTGTGTTTTGAGTCCCCCTTTTTTTTTTCAAAAATTTCAAACTGAATTCAGACAGAGTTAATTGGTTTGTGGTGCCGAGGGATTGATTTTAAAGGGAGTCCGTTAGTATTCCCCCTTTTTACGTGACACTTGCAATTTTTTGCTGACACTTTTTAGACCTACAAAGAAAATCGACTGTCTAGAAAAATTTGTAAAAAATGGGGGCTGAAAGGGAAACTGGAAAGACTAAAGTGTTGTAATTTAAAAATGGAGGATTTAACCCAAAAAAAGTGAAAAATAAATTAAACGAGCAGAGATAAAGGTTAGTCTTTCCCATAATTTTTCTGGGGGGCTTTTGCATCTTTTTTAAATGGACTAAGAATGTAGAAGCTCTTTTGGGAAAGCCTTAGAGCTTTAGCAGCATAAAAAGGTTTTTTTTTTTCAGATTTAAAATACTCCGTACATGGTTTTCAAAATATTGATACAAAAATTTAAACCCATTCTATTATAGGATCGGAAAATTTGGGGATTTTTGAAATATGATGTAAAGAAAAAGTGCAAGTTAAGATATGTAAAATATACTCGGTGTAGGAGGGTGAAAAATGATGTAGTTTAGGTGAATGTGGAAATTTCCCATCTTTATTGATACCAAACTCGTCTCATCAAATACTGGTGCAGACTCATTAAAATCCAAACAGCAATACCCCAAACATGTTATATAGCTGCATGCACATGACTCATGGGAGAAAGACTTTTGGGGATCAAAATCCCATTTTTGCTATGCAAGTGGGGATTTGGTAGGTCTGGCTCGCCCAAACCCCGGAAATAGTAAATTCTTTCTAAAGAGTTTAGGGTGGGTGTGTCAGATTTGCCGAGGGCCACACGTTTTACCCATCTAGGGGGGCGGAATTATTCGTTTGTTTATTGTCGTTGCTGTTGTCGGTATCCGTCCCCTTTATGTGGCTTGTGGGCGGTTTCACCCCTTGGGTGTTCACTCACTTTGGTTTGTTTTCCTCTCTCTCTCTCTTTTTCCACTGCCCCTGCTATTTCCGTAGGTTTACGGGTGGCTGGTACCTTTATCGAATTTTTTGTTTTTGCTCTCGCCTGTCTTTTTACCTGTCGACGTGCTTGTTTTTTTTGTTTGAAGTATGCCACCATGACGCAGCATGGCTTTTTCCGCCATTCTGAGGAAGGGTTTGCTCTTCACTCGAGCGGAAATGTCTCTGGAGCGCCTGCTCCGGGTTTTTTCTTCCCCCCTTCACGAGGGTACAGTCGGTATTTATTCCTACAGCGGCCTGGGGAGGGAAACACTTTTTCTTTTTCCGCACCTGGCCCCGTCCTTCGACGGGCAAGGGAGAAAGTCTTTTTTACCCCCTCTTCGGTCACCCACGGGGAAACTGGTAAGCATCAGTTTCGTGGTTTTTTTGTTTGGGTTTTTTGTTGTTACCGGCTTTTCTTTTCTTTTGCGCAATTTTTTTTTTTTTCGAAATTGTAAAAGAAAAATTTTGTGAGACCTTTTCTCTGGTTAATTCAATTTTAACCCGGCCATTAAATTATTTCCCCAAAATTTTTTCTCCTTTTTGCATCTGGTGTCGGTAGCGGTGGGATGGGGGAAACCTGGTGATTCAGGTTGGGAAATTGCTTGGTCCCCGCTCGTCCGCCCGTCACATTTTCCCGGGCTCTTTCCTTCGGGCCCCCGTCTGTTTGTGTGTGCAAGGAGAACGAGTTTTTGTTTGCGAGCGTCGTACGCATGATTTGTCGTTTGGATGCGTGGGTTGGGGGATTTTTTTGTTTTTTGAAATGTGGGTATAAAAAAGTGACAAATTTGCCCTTGAATTATTATTTTAAAAAGTGGTGGGATTATAAAACGATTTTGGGCCTGGTTGTTATTTCCAAGAAAGGTGAAATGTTAAATTAGTGAGGAAGGGAAATAATTTTAATTTGTTTTTTAACCCCGTTGATTTAATGCAGTCTTTTACCGCTCTGGAGAAGACCCATGAAAAAACCCCGGTTCGATGGGGTTTTTCTTTTGCGTTTGTAACTTCCCCCCGCCCACGCGATGGCTGTAAAATTTGACACATGGGTCAACTGTACGACGGGGGGGTTCCGTACCCTCTTCCCTTTCCCCTTCCTTCTTCCTTCCCTCCCTTTCCCTCTCCTCCCCGCTACGTTTCCCCCCCCCCCCCCCCCCTTTTGGGGGTCACCCGGGTCGGACTGGATGGTGCCACTGCTGGTTTAGGCCCCCTCTGGGTGAGACCCGGACTGGTGGTGCCCCTGCTGGGAGGCCACGCTCGGGGAGACCCGGACTGGTGGTGCCACGTGTGTTGAGGGCCCCACTCGCTGGGGCCCCGGACTGGTTGGGGCCACCCTGGCGAGGCCCGCCCTGGGCGGGGCCCGGACTGGTAAGAGGAGCCCGCCGTCTTGTGGGGCCGGGCCCCGACCCCCGCCAGGGCCTCCATAACAGCGCCCGTTTCCCCCCCCCCCCCCCCCCCCCCCCCCGGGACACCTCTTCCTGCCCCTGGTGATCGGGGTTCGCTTTGAGCGCTCCGCGAGAACCGACCCGGTTCGGGGCACCTTTGCACAGGGTCTCCCCGTAGCTTTACAGAGGCAGGGGGGTGGGCGCAATCCTTGGGGTTAGAAGGGATCGGTGGAAAAGTTCTTATAATTGTGTATATGTCATATGTGCGGAAGCTGTAATTGTGAGTGTACGCGAGTGAAAAATTTTTTTAAAATCGTGCTTTGTGGGGTTGGAGTGCTTTATTGTATTTTGCATGTTGTTGCGTTGGGTGCTTGATTGTGATTTGCATGTTTTGTGTGTTGGAATGTTATTTTGCTGGTGTGAATAAAGGGGTGTTTTATCGTAACTTCCGTGTGGGGTCTTGCGAGGGTGCGGGTCAGCCACCCTCACTCCCATCTAGACCGTCCTGTCAGGGCAGACCCCAGGGGCGGTCGGGACAGGCTGAAAGCATTTCACAAAAAATTTGGCAGATTCCATACTCATGAAAGGATTACGTCTATTCAACCCGAAATCATAAGAGCAAAATCTTTTCAAGTTTAGATTTAGTACCCAAGAAAACATTTTTCTTTCTGAGATGTAAAAGTTACACTAAAAGGGGTTCCATTTTTTTTTGTTTTAAGAAACGCCCTGAATGCAAAAATGCGGGAAATCACATGAAGACTTGTAAATTTTCTTTTTTTCCAAAGTACTTCATCAAAAATAAATACTCCCTGTGTATATTGTCGCTTTTCCCAACCACTAAAAGTTCCAAATTTCTATGTGAAACCTTTAAAAGGGAAAAATTCATTCAAACTGCTAGAAATTTTAAAAGTTTAAAATAAGATCTGAAAATACAGGAATTTTTTAAATTTTCGCTATTTAAAAGGGAAAGGTCCCAAAATTTTTGCTATGAGAATGTAAACCTCCTTTTCAATATGGGGCCAAAAGGCCCGCAAAACTGAAAAAATTTATTGTTAGTTTTTGTTATTGTTTTTATTGTTAATGTTGTTTTCCCACACACCAACCCACACCCCCACACCACACACACACACACCACACACACAACACACCCACACACACAACACCACACACACACCCCCTTCCCATTGCTTCTTGCACATGGTACATCTTTTCCCCCTTGACTCATTGCACACGTGTCAGTCTTCCCATTGACTTCTTGCACACTGGTTCAATCTTCCCACTTTACTTATCGCACACTGGGATCAGCTTCCCACTGATTTATTGCACAGTGAGTTAAGTCTTTCCCACTTGCTTCTTGCCACTGGTTCATCTTCCCCCTTGCTTTATCGCACACGGCAGTCTTCCCCTTGACTGCATTGCACACTGGTATCATCTTCCCATTGACTCATGACAGGTATCACTACCCACTTTTACTTCATCGCCACTGGGGACATCTTCCCCCTTGACTTTTTTTCACACTGATACATCTTCCCCCTTTTTTATTTTCAGCGGGTAAAGTTTCCAAATTGATTCATTGCACATCGGGAAGTTTTCCACTTGGGTTTTAATTACCGTTTCACGTCATTCATTCACATGGGATTAGTCCCCTATTTTATCTCAATCACGCTGGTTCCACTTTCCCCCCGTTGTCACAATGCCCTTTGGTTCCATCTTTTCCCTTTTCACAATGCACTCTGATTCCGTCTTCCCATTTATCACAAAGCACACGGGTTTCCCGTCTTCCCCCTTTTTCAAATGCACACGGTTCCCAAAATTCCTTTTTCACAAGCACGTGGTTCCATCTTCCCCTTTCTTGTGCACACTGGTTCCACTCTTCCCTTTTTCACAATGCACAGGGCCCCCCTTTCCCCATGTATCCAATGCCCGGTTCCACTTTCCCCCTTTATCTATGCACACTGGTTCCACCTTTCCCATTTATCTTAGTGCAACTGGTTCCCCTTTCCCCTTTTTTCACAAAGCACACTGGCCAATTTTTCCCATTATCCAAAGCACACTGGTTCCAGTTTCCCCTTTTTAGTGCCACTGGTTCCACTCTTTTCCCTTTATCTTTGGGGCAACTGGATCCACTCTTTCCCCTTTTTCAACAATCCACGCTGGTTTTCCCCTCTTCCCCTTTATCTTGTGACACTGTTTTTACCTTTCCCATTTATCACAAAGCACATGGTTCCATCTTCCCCTTTATCTTAGTGCACATGGTTTTTACCTTTCCCTTTTTTTCACAATGCACGCGGGGCCCCCTTTCCCCCCCCTTTTTCACAAAGCACGTGGTTTCCCCCTTTCCCCCTTTTTCACAATGCCACTGGTTCCCTCCCCATTATCACAATGCCATGACCCCCTTTTCCCCCCTTTACACAATACATCTATTCCACTCTTCCCATTTATCAATCACACTGGTTCCACCCCCTTCCCTTTACAATGCAACTGGGTTCCAGTCTTCCCATTTATCACAATGCACCTGGGTTTCCCTCTTCCCTTTTTTCCAAAGCCACGGTTCCCTCTTCCCATTTCAAATACCGCTGGTTCCCCCCTTCACATTTACTTTGGCACATGGTTCCCTCTTCCCATTTTTCACAATGCCCTGGTCCCCTTCCCCCTTACACAATGCCACTGGGTTCCACTCTTCCCATTTTTCTTATGCCCCCGGTTTCCCCTTCCCTTTATCTTAGGGCACACTGGTTTCCACTCTTCCCATTTATCAAAAAGCAAAAAGGGCCCCTTTCCCCCCTTTATCACAAAGCACACTGGTTCCCCTCTTCCCATTTCTTTGTGCACACGGTTCCATCTTCCCTTTATCTTGGTGCACACGGTTCCACTCTTCCCCTTTACACAATGCACTCTGGTTCCCCCTTCCCATTTTCCAATACACTGTTCCAGTTTCCCCATTTATCACAAAGCACCGGTTCCCCCCTTCCCATTTTCCAAGCACCTGGTTCCACTTTTCCCTTTTTTACAATGCACACGGGCCCCCTTTCCCCATTTTCACAATGACACGGGTCCACTCTTCCCTTTTCACAATCACACTGGTTCCACCTTCCCATTTTTCCAATGCACTCTGCCACTCTTCCCATTTTTCACAATGCACACTGTCCCATCTTCCAATTTATCAAAATGCACCGGTTCCACTCTTTCCCCTTTTTCACAAGCACACGGTTCCACTCTTCCCTTTACCAATGCAACGTTCCACTCTTCCCCCTTTATCAAAATAGAAAACGGTCCCCCCTTCCCCCTTTATCAGAAAGCACACTGGGTTTCCCTCTTATTTTTTTTTTTTTTTCCTTTCCCTTTTTTTTTTTTTTTCCATGTTTTTTTTTTCCCTTTTCCAAGCCCTTTTTCTTTTTTTCCTGTTTTTTTTCCCATTTTTTTAGTCCCACTTTCCATTTTTTATTCACTTTTCCATCTTATTTTTTCTTTTTTCCCTTTTTTTTTCCAAAATTTCCCTTTCCCCTTTTTTCTCCTCTTTTTTTTTTCCCTTTTCTTAGGATTTTTTTTCCCCTTTAACTCCCTTATTTTTTTTTCCCCCATTTCCACCCCTTTCCTTTTTTCTTCCCCTTCAAAAATTTTTTTTTTTTTCCACTGGGTTTTTTTTTCCTTTCCCCCCTTACCCCCAGAGTTTTAAAAAATTTCCCCCCCCCCCCCAAATTTTTTCTTCCCCGAAAAAAAATTTTTTTCCTTTATTAATTTTCCAACCCCAAAAATCAGTTCATTCCCCCTTCCTTTTTGTTTTTTTTATTAAAATTTTTTTTTTTTTTTTTTCCCAAAATTTTTTTTTCTTTTTTTTAAAATGTCCACCATATCTTAAAAAAATTTCCCTTAATCTTTAAAACCCTTTTTAAATTTCCTTTTTTTCTTTTTTAATTCCTTTTTAAAACCCTTTTTAAATTGTTATCTTTAAAAATTTTTTCCTTTTTTTATTTTTCTTTTCCTTCAAAATCTTTTTCCATTCCTTTTGCTCTACCTTTAAAAATTTTTTTCCTTTTTCACGTTTTATTTCCCCCTTTCCTTTTTCAAACGAAAAAATGTAAACGTTAAATATGGAGTTTTTTTAAAAAATTTTTTAAAATTTATTTTTAAAAAAAAAAACCTTCTTTCCCTTCTTTTCAAACCTTCTTTAAAAAAATTTTTTTTTATCTTGTTTTTCCGGGGTTTTTTAAAATTTTTCCCACCCCTTTTTTTTTTTTTCTTTTTTTTCCCCCCTTTTTTTTTTCCTCCTCCTTTTCATTTTCCTTTTTTCCTTTTTTCTTTTTCCCCCCCCCCTTTTTTTTTAAAAAAACCTTTAAAAAGGGGGTTGGTCCCGATTTTTTTTTTTTTTTTCTCACCTTTTTGCTTTTTTTTTTTTCTTTTCGCTTTGCTCTTTTTTTTTTTCGGTCTTTTTTTTCTTTTTCCCCGTCTTTGCCCCAAAAAAAAGGGGGGTTTTTTTTTATCCCTTTTTCCCCTTCCAATTTATCAGCACATGGTCACTTTCCCTTTTCCACTCACTGGTCCCTTATTTATCACAATGCACATGGTCCACTCCATTTCCAATTTATCAAAATGCCACTGGTTCCTCCCATTTACACAATGCACACTGGTTCCACTCTTCCCATTTATCACAATGCACACTGGTTCCACTCTTCCCATTTATCACTATGCACACTGGTCCCACTCTTCCATTTATCAGAATGCACACTGGTTCCACTTCTCCCATTTATCAGAATGCACACTGGTCCCACTCTTCCCATATCACAATGCACACTGGTTCCACTCTTCCCATTTATCACAATGCACTCTGGTTCCAGTCTTCCCATTTATCACAATGCACTCTGGTTCCAGTCTTCCCATTTATCACAATGCACTCTGGTTCCAGTCTTCCCATTTATCTTAGTGCACACTGGTTCCAGTCTTCCCCTTTATCACAATGCACTCTGGTTCCAGTCTTCCCATTTATCACAATGCACTCTGGTTCCAGTCTTCCCATTTATCTTAGTGCACACTGGTTCCAGTCTTCCCCTTTATCACAATGCACTCTGGTTCCAGTCTTCCCATTTATCTTAGTGCACACTGGTTCCAGTCTTCCCCTCCGACCACATTGCACACTGATTTCATTCTTCCCGCTTCACCTCGTTCCACGGCTGTTCCAGTCTTCTCGTTACGCGCCATTGCACATTGATTTTTACTCTTCCGATTTGACACAACTGCAAGTTGGTTTTAGTGTGCCTATCTGACCCCATGTCACACCCCAGAGTAATTCATACAATAATTGCCCCCACCCCCTCCCCACAACCTTCTATCTCGCAGTCTGCTCCAGACCGTACTCCCAAGATCGCCGTCTATTGCAGAGCAATGTTACCTAGATCACAGTCTGCTACCGAACAACAAACCACAAATCATCGTCTGCTACAACACAATAGTCAACAGATCGTATACTGCTACAACACAATAGTCAACAGATCGTATACTGCTACCAACACAATAGTCAACAGATCGTATACTGCTACAACACAATAGTCAGCAGATCGTATACTGTTGTAAAACACTAGTCAACAGATCGTATACTGCTGTAAACCAATAGTCAACAGATCGTATAACTGCTACAACGCTATAGTCAGCAGATCGCATACTGCTGTAAAACAATAGTCAACTGATCGCATACTGCCACAACACATTAGTCAGCAGATCGTATACTGCTGCAAAACAATAGTCAACAGATCGTATACTGCTGTAAACCAATAGTCAACAGATCGTGTACTGCTACAACACAATAGTCAACAGATCGTATACTGCTACAACGCTATAGTCAACAAATCGTATACTGCTACAACGCTATAGTCAGCAGATCGTATACTGCTACAACACAATAGTCAACAAATCGTATACTGCTACAACACAATAGTCAACAAATCGTATACTGCTACAACGCTATAGTCAGCAGATCGTATGCTGCTGCAAAGCAGTAGTCAGCAGATTGTATACTGCTACAACACAATAGTCAGCAGATCGTCTACTGCTGTAAAACAATAGTCAACAGACCGTATACTACTGTAAAATAATAGTCAACAGATCGTATACTGCTGTAAAACAATAGTCAACAGAAGAGAATGTAAATATGTTCGTTCAAGCTCACCCATCTTATTTTGCACGATAACCCCCTTTTCACATACAAATCACGTCCATCACATATCAGTTTTGGCCAAATTTAACACCTATTTTACAAAAAAATTAACGCCTCAAAACCGCCAAATATTGACAAAATCAGCACATTAAAATGGGGGCTTGCGTGCTAGATAAGATTTGGTGATCGTGAACAAACATATTTTCATTCTCTTACAGGACATAAAAATATGAACTAAAAATGTATATGGTTTGACGGTCTTACTCCAGACTGGTCCTGCTGCTGTTGTTACTTGATACGGCAAAATCGATAAATTGCAATTACTGCCCGACAACGAACTGCAATTACTGCCCGACAATGAACTGCCGCAATGCGACACATTATTATTCATCGCGCATGCCACTTAACCAATTGGCAGGGGTATGACATCATTTTGGTCGACAGACTCGTAAGCCCCCAGCCAGTCGGTCATTTCTGACTGGAGCGCCACATTGGAGCGTCGTGTTGTGTAGACGTGCGTGCATTTTCTGTGATAGAAGTGATTTTACTAGAAATATTTATGTCTCAAGACAGCATTTCTTCAGAATTAGAGAGAGAACTTCTGGAATCGCAAGTTGCTCATCAAAATTTATTAGATTTCTCAACACAGCCATCAACTTTAATTCTACCTGACATGGATCAAGCTTCTACTTCTAAACAAGCTCAAATTTCCCGCTACCACCCCCAACACCAACGGAATTGTGGACAGAGGAAGAAATGTTTATTTTGCGGGAGAATCAATACTACTTTCAAAAAATGATAAAAATAATCGAAAAAGCAAAAACAGAAGGGCCACAGAAATTGCCAAAGAAGCCTAAAACAACGCTTCAACATCTGTTTAAAGAAAAGGAAGGCAAAAAGACAAGCAGGAAAGAGTTAACACAAGGTGAGCTGCATAACTATCTTATGTCAAGTCAGGCTGACGTTCAATCAGCTATTTTGAGAGAAACATTTTCTGAAGATCTTTTTTCAACCACAACAGATGAAAATGTAGTTGTGGACAGGCTGCAAAAGGGGGTGAGAAATCTGAAGAAGCAGGATGCTCAAACAATCATGATTTACGTTCAGTTTGGGAATTTCTTGAATCTTTGCAAAAACTGGCATGAAGAGGCAAAAAAAGCTGGAATGATAAAAGAAACTTGGGGTCAGTGGCTTAAAGAGAAATGCGGATATTCTGATGATCATGCTCGCAATTGCGCGCTGTTTCAAAGTGCTTTTTGGTATCCTCAGTTTTACACGTTGGCCTCCCCTTCAGCTTTTTTATTCCATTT
>JAFLJL010013028.1:5000-7500 GCA_018398815.1 Conus ventricosus
GGATAGAGACATTGGGTGGGAAGGAGGAGGGGGGATGGGGGCGGACGGGCGGGGGGTGGGGGGGGGGCTGACACTCTGGGCGTGCGACCTATCTGATACATGAACGGGGAGGCAAGGATGAATGTTGTATTTTATGGAGAAAGGCCCGCAACAGCTTCCAAAGGTGACAAGGCCCATTTTTTTCTTTCTATCCCTTTGCTTAGCTTGTTTTTTCTGTCTTTGGGTTTCTTTCTGTTTTTTGACCGAACTTTTTCTTTTTTCTTTCTTTTCTTTTCTTTACTTCACTTTTTCTCACCCTTTCTTACTTTCTTTCTTTCTTTCTTTCTTCCTTTTCTTTCCTTTCTAATTTCTTTCTTCACTTTCTTTCTTGCTTTCTTCTTTCGTACTTTTTTTTCTCCTTTCATTTTCTTTTTCTTCTTTCTTCACATTTTCTTCTTTCGCTTATATCTTTCTTCTTTTCCTTTCGTTTTCTTGTCTTTCTCTTTTTTTCTTTCCCTGTTTCTTTCTTTCTTTCTTTCTTTCTTTCTTTCTTTCTTTCTTTACTCTTTCTTTCTTTGTCTATCTTTCTTTCTTTTTCTTCTTTCTTAACTTTCTCGTTCTTTGTTCTTTTTCCCCCTTTCTCTCTTCTTCTTTCTTGTTTTAACTCTCTTTCTGTCTTTCCTTTCCTTCTTCCATTTTTCTTCTTTTTTTTTCCCCCTACTTTCGCGCCAATCCCCCATCTTATTTGTTGACCATGTTGTTTGTTTGTTGTCGGTTTTTTCTTGTTCATGCTACTGCTGCTTGCTGCTGTTGCTGTAGTTTTGCGGTTGTTATTATTGTTGTTGTTGTTCTTTTTCTCTTCTTCTTCTTCTTCTTCTCCTTCCTCCTCCGTCCTCCTCCTCGCTCCTCCTCCTCCTCCCACTTCCTCCTCCTCCAGCCTTTCCCCCACTCATCCATATCATTCTTCCTCCCACATCAAACTTTCTTCCCTACTCTTCTTCTTCTCTTCTTCTTCCTTCATCTTCATTCTCTTCGTTTTTCTTCTTCTTCTTCTTCTTCTCCTCCTCCTCTCCTCCCTCCTCCTCCTCCTCCTCCTTCATCTTCTTCTTCTTCTTCTCTTCTCCTCCTCCTCCTCCTCCTCCTCCTCCTTTCTTCTTCTTCTTCTTCTTCTTCTTCTTCTCCTTTTTCTTCCCTGTTATTAAATCTCAGGAATTCAAACTTCGAGAGTCTTCCCGGCAACCAGATAAATCTTTTATCCAGCGTTAATCCCCCCTTCCCTCCTCCTTTACCACCCCTCCTCTGCACCTCCCCACTCCCCTCCCTCATCTACCACACCGACTCCCAACCTCTCTCCCCTCACCCTTCCCCATTCCACCTTCTTCCTTCTCCCCCCCCCCCTTCCCCTCTTCCCCCCTACCACCCTCCACCACCTTCTCTTTCTGAAGTGACACAAGCCATCAATTCCTGTCACTTCCTGCGCCCCTTTCTGGTGTGATGAAGGAAGCACAACTCTCTCTCTCTCATCTCTCTCTCAACTCTCTCTCTCTCTTCCTCTCTCTCTCTCTCTCTCATCAGTCTCTGTCTCTGTCTCTCTCTGTCTCTCTGTCGCACTCTGTACTCTCTCTCTGTCTCTCCTCTCTCTCTCCCCTCTCATCTGTCTCTCTCTCTCTCTCCTGTCCTCTCTCTTCTCCTCTCGCTCTCCCTCACTCTCCTCTCCTCTCTCTCTCCCTCTCTCTTTCTCTCTCTCTCCTCTCTCCCTCTCTCGTCTCTCTCTCTCGGTCTCTCTCTCTCTCTCTCTCCCCCCCTCTCATCTCTCTCTCTCTCTCTCTCTCTCTCTCTCTCTCCCTCTCTCCCAGGTCAAGTCAAGTCAAGTATACATTTATTATCTCAAAAAGAGAAATTATTATCAAGGTGCAACCATTTATTACAAACATATTACATTAAAAACAAATCACAAACACAAAAAGACAAAGGAATTTCATTTAGAGGCTACTAACTTTAACACATTTAAAATCACCATGAATATAAAATATACATACTTTTAACAGGGTCTTTAAGAGCCTTTTAAAAAGCAGGATCCCAGCATTACAAAATAATGTTACAAATCAAATGCATTTTAAGACGCCCCCTCTCCACCCCCCCCCCCCCCCCCAACACACAACTACATATCAAAAATACAGAGCATGATACATGCGCGAATCTGCAACAGAAACATACACACACATGTGGCTCGCCATGCACATACAACCACAACACATCCCATCTGCACACAAGAAAGCACACACACACACACATAGATGTACAAATGCACACATATCACACACACCTAACATACATAATTATACTGATCAACTGCTCACAGTAAGAGAAAAATGTACAGAATCTACACAATTAAGAATTCCAACAGATGACTGACTGCGGAAGGAATATTATTGAGCTCGTGTTTATATAAAGTTGAAGGTTCTAAATCAGCGCCTGAAGGCAAAAGATCATAGTGTTGAGCAAAAACTATGGCTTTCAT
>JAFLJL010013029.1:0-10538 GCA_018398815.1 Conus ventricosus
TTATAGGGGGTTTTAGATTGACGATTCAACTCCCTGTGTTCCGCCGCGACTTGCGGTATATGCAAGATACAACGTCTTCTTGAGTTCCGATTATTTCCCCGTTGACTAGCTGCTGCTTTCTTTCCCACGTCTCCAAAACTGTCCTTTTTTTTTTCCCCTCATTTCCTTAGAGAGATGTCTTGACGACGATGCTTAGCAATGACACATGAAGATTTGATGCAACGTCGAAAGCTGATTTACTTCTGTGGATTCGCACGCGATAAAATAAAAATAAAATACATACAAGCAGACGTGGTGTTTTGAAACTGTTTTCGGTATGAGAAAGAAAAATGATTTAAATTGCGAGTTGAGCAGCCCGGACAATATTTTGCGCCCAACGGCATACGTAAAGAGCTGTGACGTAATTTGTGGGACGATAAAAGATGCGGGAGTCTATGGGGAAATCCAGAATTGGTCTCAGGTGTTTGGTCGAGAGGGCTGTCGCGTTACAATTTCCCAAAATTGGTTGTTTGAAAGCCAGTCTTTCGCATCTGATTCAGACACTCTAGCGGCTTTACTCAGTTTTTTCAATAGCATCTTTCCTTTCCAATACCTTTTAGGAGAATAATATATTTTGTACTTCGTATTATCCATAAAAGGACTGTATTTAATTGTATTTTTAATTGTTTTTTAGATTGTTTTAGATTGTTTGTGCGAAATATAGATTGCTCCACGGTTCATAAAAGTCAGACAGTTCTGGCGGTGGCGATGTTAAAAACTTCTTTCCTGTCACTAAGTAATACTCATTCATTCCCCTCATCAACGTCTGTAAATGTTGCTCTGCATGTCCCGGTTCTCTTAACTTTTTATTAATAAAGTCTAAGTGGAGCAATTCGTCTTTTCTCATAAGCATCTCTTGCCTTAGCAAAATCTTCTATTGCCTTGTTATGGCGTTCTCTTTCTTCCCATGGGACCGCAATTTTACTAAACATATAATTGCTTCCAAGAAGGCCAAGGCATTAACAATAGCTCCTCCTACCATCATAACTACTCCTGCCATCTTTTTATAAATTATTTTCTTATGAATTAATTTTTCTATGAACTAACATTTTCTGGATAATCCCTGTGTAACAGGAAAGTCTTTTGAGGCAATCCCTGCAGTAATTACAACTATAACCTTAACAACATCCTCAATGTCTAACCTTCCTAGTCAGCTGGCTTCATTTTAAACATGTTTTTTGCTAACACGCTATAGCCAAACTAAAGGCCGCAAATTTACAGCAGAATGGTAATCGTATTGATAATCTTTTTTTTCACTCATCTTTTTATTAAACAAAAGAAAATAATTAAAATAATCATAATACGAAAGGCTGTCTATGTGCTTTTAATCAGATAATCTTTTGTTGTTAAAGCTAAAAATAAAGTTGCAACTAGTTTTGGCGAATCTTCTATCTTTCCCATGTTGGGCGGTTTTATTCCTAACAAGCATTTTGCAAGGTTGAATAAACTATAACACCAAAAATAGGCACTGCATAATTAACCAACGTTAAACCCCATGGTTTTAAAAGTATTATATTATTTTTTATTGTTTTTAAAAAGGATTTGTGACAACTATTAAAGTGCGAGGAGCAAGCAGACTACTCCGTAGACCACTGCCATAAAAAAGATTATATTCTCTGGCTGCGTGGGAAAAACTAACAGTAATTTTGGCGTTGAACTAAGTATTTAACAGATTCGGGAATTGTCTACATCAGACATTTTAAAAGTACTACCTAGGTACGAAGCACAGCTAGGATCAAAAATGGTTAGATCAGTGGGTCAGACAATGATTAGTTTATATGCTAAGTTAGTAAAATAAGAAAGGCGCCGGTTGATTCAGAAGAAGATTTAAAATACACTTATCTCAAGATCCGGTTTTAAACAAGTCACTAGAAACTCTTGCATGTGACTTTTACTACAAATTTGGGACTATTTATGTCCATCCCTCATGGGATTAATTACTTTTAACCATAAATTTAAATTTTTGATCATATTTAAAAATTTTAATCGCAATAAAAAAAGAGCGATCAGGAGAAAAGACGCCGCAGGACAGTCCGCAGGACCCTCCACAGGGGCAGAATGTACCCCAGGGGGAGAATGTGCCGCAAGTTAGTATGTTACTAAGACAAAAATCCTGGACGTGTTGAGGGGGGGCGTAAACTGGCTGAATGGAACAAACTGAGAAAATCCAAAACCAAACCGCAAAACAAAAAAATTATTAGATAGTAATACAGCATCGCCACCGCCAACAACAACACAATTAACAACAACACAATCACAATCAAACAATAAGACGTACATATGTATTGGGTGCGCTGCTGTTGTTGGTGGCTTTTTTTGCATAGAAATACCTAACATCATACCTAACAACAAAGCCGCAAGCCCCCACAGTAAAAGAAGAAGAACCACCTTCTGCAAACAAGTGCAACCTCCCGCTGAGATCCATTTACTATTTAATAGTTTTAAGAACTAGATAAAGTACAAGTTAAGAACTAAATAAGTACAAGTTAAGTTATTATAGAAAGTACTTTTAAGTTAAGTTCAAGTAAATTACAAGTTTAAATGTAAGTAAATTATAAGTTCTTGTTAAGTACTAGTTGGTTCTTAATAAGTACTAGTTAGGTTCTTAAGTAAGTTTTTGTTAGGTTTTTTGTTAAGTTCTTAAGTAAATACTAGTTAGGGTTCTTAAGTTTAGTACAAGTCAAGTCAGTCAAGTTAATCTTTTAAAGTTCTCCAATGTCCTACAGCATATGAAAACTCAGATTGACGTAAGTTCTCTTGTTATTGTTAGAGCCCTAGTGATTTTTTGGTTAACTGCAGTTGTGTTTACTTGAGGGAGAGTAGAGCGTAGATTAACATTTGTGTGATGAAATACTTTGTTCTCAAGAGAGCTTGCTTGTAGTTATCGTGATATATATTTTTTTGACAACTTCTTTATTATGCCTTTAGCCTTCTTCATTACAGAAGTTTGGATAGCATCGCTATACATTTTGGACCGCAAACCAACATATTCCTATATAACTGTCCCATTAAGTTCATTACTTATCTTTCCAATCATTTCTTGGTTCACATTGATGTTAAGGACTATCTTTAGGATAGGTCACATGTGTCGTACCATCCATCAGTTCCGTTAGCTATTCTGTTTCTAAGTTCTTTGTAAAAGTCTTAATGTAGGGACACGGCTAGAATTAAAAGAGTCAGTGTCTGTGTAAAGGACTCTTGCTCTTATGGGTATACTGCGGTTGAAAGTAGTCGTACGAAATTCTTACATTAACAATTTGGACAACCTCTAATACAGTTAAGCCGATAAACATGGCTTGTCCAACTTAACATCCTTTTTATTCATCTAATGACGACCAAGCTGCCGTTAATCTTCTAATTGTCTTGTAGTTGGGTTAGAGGCAAACTTATTTGCTTGGTTTTCTTTTGTAATAATTTAACATCTTTACTATTGTGTACGTTCTCCTTGGTTTGCAAAACACGCTGGTGTTCATTAGTTTAAAAGAAGTCTTTTTTTCTGAAGCATCAGTCAGGCTTGGGTTCTAAGATCAGTATTCTTCTTGATGTTATGGCCTTCATTAAGGGCTCTTGGTCACACCATAATTATTATGTGATAATCAGCTGTCAGTTTTAATCTCGTGTTCTTAAGTAAAATGTAACAGTCTGTAATGACACACATATTTAGTTTTATGTTAAGATTAGGCACAAGTTTAGGCGGTTCGATGGGGTACTCATCTTTATTCTTTCTGCGGCTAGGGGGAATAATCGTTGTGGAGATGTCGTTAATTCTTTAGGATATTCTAAGTCTACTTTCCCAAGATTAGTCCTGCTGGATTATCAGGCGTAAGCTGTGACAACATGCCTAACCACAGTATTACATCATGAGGCCCTTTTTCATTTTAAAGTTTCTCAGTGGGAGCGGTTGACTCATGGCCCACCATACAATTTGTTAGCATCTAAGTACATTAGTTAGTTGGATGTTTTGTGGGATCATCATAATCGTCTAAAATACTTGTTGTTAGCTTTGAATTAGGATGGGAGGCCATGCTAATACCTCCCATCAGTCCGCCTGCAATCATCTGAAGTGTGGGTAAATCAGATATTAGTCAATCTGAATGTTTGTAGACTTTAAGAAAGCATCCAAGAAAGCCCTGGGGCAGGAGATGTAATGTGATGAGTCTAAGTTGTAATTATTCATGCATGTAGATCTGTAATTCTGAAAAGTCGTCTGCCAATAAAACACACCTAGTCAGGCAATAAATACTGTTCATGATTGTCGCCATCGTTTCACAGTGTAATTCTGTCCTGGCTTCTGTGTGTATTATAGTCAAAGTCTGTTATGCCTTTGCCTGAAAGCTAAGAGTAAAATCGTCTTATTGCGGTAGCGCAGGCTCGTCAAAACTTTCCACGAGTTTCATGTATTTTCATAAGGTGGGTAAAACTCTTTACGCACTAATGATGGATCAAAGTATTGTTTAGTGAATGGAAATTCTGTAAAGATCCGCTAACTTATCAAACTGGCCATCAGATGTTGTGCTGAGTCATAACAGGATAAAGAGTCAAGAGTTAAAAGTTCATGTACTTTTCTGAAGATTGTGCAATGCAGGTACATCTTATATTCAGAAGTCACTGCTTGCATGATTGAAATGAGAATCGTAGCCTCGTAAAAACTATCCGTTCGTCGGCAGTTTCCATGTCTTAGGGTCAACCTTAAGCTATGATTACAATTGTTGTGTGCAGCCCCTCTGAAAACTTTCCTGTAATGTGATCGTGATGTCTTTACTGCGTTGGCTAATAATTATTTATTACATATCAACAGTGCGTAGATGAGTTCATACGTTCTTGGTCTTCAGGTGTCATAACAATGTCTGAAAGATTTAGTTGGTTGGATACATGGATTGCGAGTTGTTTCATCTGCTCTAAAAAAATCTAATAGCTGCGTTGGGGCCTCTGTAATCTCAGGTGTTGTGTTGTTGACCGATTGACCTAACAACAAAAACGCATAAGAACACCTCTGATGGTGAGTTATAAGGTCGTTTTTTGTTCTTGCTGTTGCGGCCGTAGTGCTGTGGTAAAGAGCGATTAAAGTCAGCATTAAAACGCGTACGGGCTCATTTGCATGTTGTGTATATTCTTAAAAACTAACTTTAGACCCGTGTTTAGGGGGGTGGCGTGTGGAGTTTTGGTTTCACAGTTACAAAAACCTTTACAATACGTTCTATGACTGGCAGCTGTTTTCTATAGTTGAGATTATACGCAATACACCTTCTACAAAGCTCCTGTTTTAGATTTATGCTTTGATGCTTATTCTAACAGTCAGCTTATTGATTAATTAATACATATGTGCTCTTTGTACTATCTGGCAAACAGTATCCCAAGTCTACGTGTTTGTTAAGCGGTTTGCCAAAAGTAGTGGGCATTGGGGAGATACCTTAGATGCACTAGCATTGCTTCTACAGACCATGTGTATACGTTTACAGTGTGTGGTTTGTTGGCTCTTCAAACTGAAATATACTTTCTATGCGTACTGGAAAGTTATGTTTATATAAGTTCTAGCTATCTTTGTATTGTTCATAATGGAAACTTGTTTGCATGATTTTTAACAGGATGTAAATGTGCTAAAACACCCCACATATAAACACAGTGTTCAGAGTTAGGTATGATTATAAGACTGCTCGTTAAAACTAACTCTATTCGGGAGAGGAACGGTAAGAACTGCCAAACTATAGGATAAGACTTTGTTTGTCTTAATTTGATTTCAAGGATGTTCTTTCAGACAGCCAGAAACCTTACTTAGCCTCCTACTTGCAGGTTAAACTGTGTAAGATGTAATCAGCCCAGTTAGAGTTAAAGTCGTAAGAGCTAATAACTTCTTTCTGTTTAGTGGAAACCCAAACTTCCTTGTCTACTATCAATCAGGCTTATATAATCAATCAGACGGTCAACAGCACTTTTACTGGCGCTCCATCTGAAGAGACTCTGGGATTGTAGAGATAGCATGTGCTCTCTTTCTTGAACATTTGTGGGGTTTATTAATATCCCATTGTCTACTTCACTAAACGTATTGCTAATTGTTTTGTCACTTCTAAATATTCTTCAATCGTATATAGTTTCCGTCCTCGAATTTACTTGTGGTCGTCATTTATAAAGCCCACAATATTTACGTAGAGTAAAAAAAAAATTAATGTATAAAAATGGTAAGTAAACATGCTTTTATTCCTGCACCAAGTGTTCCGCACACTTCAAGACACGTTAACCTTACAATAACGCTGCTAATATTTTAGCTTTCTGAATCGCTACGTCACAATGTTTATCACTTAATTGCTTCGTTAAATAGTTCAATATTATCTGTTATTATATTGATTACATTTCATTCTCAAAAACCAAATCCACTTAAAATCAATGTTTAATAATTTCATTGTTTCGTCAAATAGGTCATTACAGTTCTGGTAAATCAGATTCGCTGAGTTCGGCGGCCATTTTTAATCTATAAAAATAAAAGTTAATTGTTAAATTCAGCTGTTATTCATAGTCTTTTTAATCGTAAAAAAACTGCCAGGTTTTAAAGGGCAAACAGTTTACTCCTCCAAGATCAACTACCCACGCAGGTCAGCATCTCGGGTGGCAAATATTATAAAGTAATAATAGTATAAAAAGCTTTTTATTGGTTGAGGACAAGACTTTGGATATACTAACGGCTTCCCAATATGCTTTTTCGAATAGTTAAGCTTCAAAAACTTCTGTTTATAAATTCATCAAACATTGTCCTTTACTGTTCTTTATCAACTCCAGCATTAATCGCCTCCGAGAATCATCAAATATTTCTGTAAGCTTATAACTACCTGGGGGATCAATTTTTAACGATTAAAAAACAGCAATTAAAAAATAATTAGTAATCAGTTTCTCTCTCATTCACCACACGCACATGCATATTTAAGGGAAAAAACTCCATAGACGTTTTGTAACTTGAAAATAGGAGTTGCCCCCCCGTGTATCTTAAGGACAGTTATTCAAAACCACACACGCTCGGTCATCCTATCAGGCATTCAACACACAGGCACCAGAACACACAGAAGACGGGATAGACAGACAAGCAGACAGGCAGACAGACACGCGAAGGGCAGACAGGCAGGCAAGACACACGCGGTCGTAACAAACCCGGCTATTGATCAGGTTTAGCGGCTGAAGTATAATTTGGGTTCGGGCTTTCCGCTAATGTCTATTTGAGTTAGGGTTTTCCCGTTCCTAGCAGTTATAGTAGAGTATTGATTTACCTTCCTTGTTCACAATGTAATCATTAAACAATTCAAAAATAAGCAAACAATGATAATGAAAGTGATTTATCTCCCTTTAATTATGTATAATGTAATTGGCTTCCCTAACTAAATTATCTATTATGACTCAGTAAGGAGATAATTGATTATTATAAAGTTGTGTTTTTGTGTTTATTTGCTAAAGCTTTTAATGTGATAGTGTGCATGTAGTACCTAAAAGATACTTTAAAGCGCAATTGTTTTTTTTACCCTTTAAAACTATTCTGCTTGAATAAAAACCATTTAAGAACAGTCACACTGTATAAACAATAGAATTATAAAGCTTTCAGTTTGCACAGTCTATATAATTTAATTCTTAACAAATGTATAGGTAATCCCTAGTTGGAATGGGAGTAGCACAGCGTTACAACTAGTTCTTAAGTACAAGCGTCCAAAAGAACGTTTGACCTACAAAGCTAGTACACTAGTACAAAACGTTAACTAGCGGTTTCACAAGAACGTTTGACCTACAAGGCAGTGCAGTAAACTAGGTCAATTAATCAAAATATTTTTTGACCTACAAGGCAGTGCAGTAAACTAAGTCAAGTGATCACAAAGATTGCTTGACCTAGTCGATTAAACCTTTAATTTTTTATGTTCTTGGAGAGAATGTAGATATGCGGGGTCACGATCACCCATATTATTCTGCACGGAAACCCCCGTTTTAATGTGCTAATTACGTCGATTTTTAGAGGGTTTGAGGTAGAGATACAGGAAAACACCGATTCTGGCTCACCCGGTCTCACCCGGTCTCACCGGGCTTGCCCGGGCTCACCCGGTCTCAACCGAGCGACTCCAGAATCGGTGTTTTCCTGTTCTCTACCTACAAACATACTTACTGTGTAGGGTTATCCGTTTTCATACTAATTTACTAAACTTTTCAGATTTCAGTTTTTGCTTAATCCTATGTTTTTCCTGATCATTTTCAATAACATCATTTCCGCGCAAACATTCATCAAATGAGTCTCTGTCTTTCATGTGAAATAAAACTACAGTCTTTAACTGTTCTCTAAAGTCTTTTAAAACCGAATTATATTTCTGGCATAAAATCCACACACTTATCCCAGCATGTCTTCCACTGAAAGCTAGTTTTGACAAAGTGTTTCTCTTTTTAACTATGTCTCTTTCTGCTGAACAGTCATCTATAATAAATAGTGTCTGCGTTCCTTCAAACACTTTATAAAAGTGTTCTAGACACTCACTCAGTTTATTGCTAGGATCAACTAAAAATATGTCATCATCTGTCCATATAAACCTTCTATCATGATATGCTTTGTTCCATTTAAGTGTTGGACAAAATCACAATATGATCAAAATTATAGCGATAAACTGTTTGTAATAGGTCGAGGACAAATATTGTTTTCCCACAACCAGTTTGTCCACAAATTAATGAACAATGAGGGGTTTTTGTCATAAAGTTTAACTGCTCCATAGTTTTATAACAGAATTTAATCTAATCCAGTTATTATTTTTATCATACTCTCCGTCAAAACTTGTTCAGTATAATAAAAACCTATGAGGCCTAAATGTGTAAGATTAATCCAATTCAGTTCTGTAAGATTGTTTCTATTTAAGTCAACATTGATTTTGTTGCTTGTTGTTATGATCTTAATTCCTCACCATTGTGAAGAACGACGATGGTAACGTTAAGACGTTTAACGTCTAAGTTTTGCCAGCTAATATTAATTCCTTTTATAAGGACGTCACTAACGCCCACAACCCCATCCCTCTCCACATCTTTAAAGACAGAAATTTGAAATACAATTGTGAACGTGTCTCCTAATTTTCTGCTTGGAAAGAACTGTAATTTTGTAGAAGCTTTTTTTAAAACCGTTTCTTTTCTGTGGAGGATGTACTGTTTTTTCCCATACGGTGTTATTTCAATTTCTTTCCGGCTATTGTCGTCTGGCATAAGACTTACATGTAAAGGGCCAGAGTTGAATGCTTTTCTGAAACTTTTTGACGGCTAAAAAATGTAAATGGGCTTTGAATTCAAATTTTATTTCCCATTCTAAATATGGTTCTAAGTGCCATTTGAGGTTCAGGTTTCGAACTATTTTATATTCATACTGGCCAACATTATTTGCTTCTAGATTGCGCATTTTGTTCTAGTTTAGGAACTTTTTGCTGTCGCTAACCTCTTTACGTTTATAAATCACCATCTTTAGTGTACTCAAAACCATACAAAGCGCCTATCTCACCATTCTGTTCAAAGTCCGCAACGTCTGCAAGGTCTTTTAATTCTAAAGTTATACACCTTACAGGCGCTAATGTAAACTCCTGGTTTTTCTGGCCCACGCGACATTTTTAGTTTCAGCTTATATTTTATTTCCAAAACAATGTGCAGGTTTTTACATTTCACGACTTTCCCCGTTTTGTCTGCAATTTTTATATTTAAAAGATCCGACCCTTCCCAAACTAATCTTTTAACTGTAAATTAGGGAATTGTATAATTTCATAATGCCAATATGCAGCTTTCCCTGACGGAAGAGCTCTTTAAACAGTAGAGGCCCCTTCCATCATACAAGTTTTCATCAGTGCTCAGCTCGTCCAAATGAACATAGAGTAATGAATGTAATGCAAGATCGAGCGGATTTTCCCCATCATAAGTAGTTTTTGGTGGTGTAACTCTAAATCTATGATTGCCAGCCGCAAAGCCTAACATTTTAGCTAGTCTTCATCAAAATAGTAACCTGTTCTTCTTCAGGGTTGAATGTTAACATTGTTTTTAGATTTGCATTGTTAAGTTTGAGAGTAATGTCGAAGTTACTCATTGCTTCTTTTGTGAGCAAAACCCGTAATTTAACCCTCAGGTATTGTTAAACTGGCTAACTTTGGCCCCTGATTTGTCAATTTTAGAATCGTATTATTATTCAGGGATTCGTTATATTAAACCATACAACTTTGTAAAAAATTTCATGAAGTGCGACCATTTTGGTTCCGCAATCGTTCTTAACAGCATGTTCCCAAAAACGAAGGACGGTCTTGAGTTGTTATTGTTACAAACATTTTTTTAAACGAAAAAAAAAATGAGTGCATTCAAATTACTGATGCAAAATATTCTGTTGGGCCGCACTACAATCTTAAAAATATAACAACGATCCTTGACTTTCTTGACCAGGCGACACCTTCATAAAAGGTGAGTACTCCATTGGACAATATCTTAACCCCCCTATAAAAAGGGTACATCGCAAAGTGTGGTTCAGT